>CAEGAE010052631.1:0-84580 GCA_903067095.1 Girardinus metallicus | reverse complement strand
AAAAAAACTTATTTTCAGAAAATGAGAAATGGTCAAAATAAGGAAAAAGGTGCAGAGCTTTCAGACCTCAAATAATGCAAAGAAAACAAGAAATATTCATTTAGAAACAACAATACTAATGTTTTAACTCAGGAAGAGTTGAGAAATCAATGTTTGTTGGAATAACCAGGAGGTTTTAATGGGGTTCAGTGCGGTGGGCTCGTCATTATTCTAGAGCTGTATATTCAGCTATTCCCCTTCTTTATCTGTGCAAGATTTAAAATACACAGTAGCTTAAATATAATATGGCAGTATAACATTAAGTGCTTATGTGTCGTAGGTCTCAAATGTAACAATACAAAATGCATCACCGGTGGTTACTTTATCAGATTTAACACGTTCTGAAAGCATTAAAGTGACATGAGCGTCTTTATCTCAACCTGAAGGGTCAGATAAAGGCTCAGTGATGTTTATCTGACTTATTGCATTTTGTCAACATGTACAACAATAGTTTTATGCTACATTCACTAAACATGAAGGAACAGGGCTCAGATGCATTTTTAATCTTTTCCCACACTCAGATTTCTATAGTTAGACTTTGTAAAACATCCTGGATCTTTGAGTATGAAATATTAGCGTTTAGCTGGCTAAATGCTAATTGGAGCTCATTATCTGTAGGCTTCCCAAATCATCAAAATAAATTAATCTGAAATACGCTTCTGATTTTCCGATTCTCTTCTCAAATATTTTTTAATTCAAAATATGTAACTCTTGGACTTGTAAATAAGTCAGCTGTACTAGACGCGGATTCTCTGAAGCTGTGCTTCTCATCCTTCACGTTTTAGACGTGACTCTGCTCCAGCACATCTACTTCAGATGATTGCATTTTCCTATCGGCATGCATTTGAGTGCTGCAGAAGCCGTCAATCAGCTTTTTTTGTTTTTAAAGTCAAGTGTGTGGCAGCAGGAAAACATCTAAAAACATGCAGCAGAGTGTTGGAAACCACTGCTCTGAGAAGAGTTTTGAGAACATCGGTACCGTTTTATAAAGGAACAGAACGCAGCAGGGTTTTGTTTGGCATTTAGGTCCAGTTTAAGAACCACAGGTCCAGGTCAAACTGAAAAGATTTGCCTAGATTTGTTTAGACTGCAAACATTGTAGAGACAGACGTTTTTGGATTTATTTCTGTAGTGTGCAATCTGCAAGTCAAAAAACAAAATACTGATGATATAAAATATTAAAATCAAGTTGTGATACGATAAATCAAAACTGAAGTGTGTCATTTAAATATAATTTAAAGAAAACAACCCTAATTTATTAAGCATTATGAGAGTTTTATTCTATAAAAAAAAGGAAAGATTTTCTGAAGGACAATTAAAAAAAAAATACTTTCCATACCTAAATTGTACAAAATATAAAATTAAATTCCAGATTCTTCAGCTATTTCAATAATTCCTGTCGGTGTCTTTCGAATCTGTATTGATTCCTCTCCTGTTAAATGTTTGCTCAGAACCAACAGTACCATCTAAGTCTTATAAACATGTAATATACAAACAAGTCATTGACAGGAATTTTCTTTAAAAACACAGTTTGTGATTTATAAAACCTTCACTTTTGAAAACAAAAACATGCTGAACTTTTTTTCTTAAATTTAGCTCAAGTTTAGTCTCGTTCTTGTGAGCCTCATGCATTGTTGCTGGAACGTAGTGAGTTTCCGATTTTTAATCAGTCTAATTGAAATCAAGGATAAAACATCTTGACTGGGACATTTGTAAGTCACCATGAAGCACCGAGTTAATTGATGAGCAGGAGCTATCCAATGTTATTGTTGGATAGAGGCATGCAAGTGGACAAAAAGCCTAACAAATCAAACAATGCAATGAAATTGTCATGCACTAAATCTCTCCAATTGTTTTTATCTTCCATTTCTGGCCAGTGATTGCAGGTCAGAGTATGTAATCCTGTAACTGCAAAGTTACTTTCCTAGGAAATGACTTTATTAAGAGAAATTCTCCTTTGAGTTTGTCAGGTTGCAACAGGGACAGGTTTGCAAAGTAAAGTAGATTTCCTTTATGGATTGTCATTTCCTTAAAGGAAAATGCTCTGTGTGCTGGTGGAAGTGAGGGAGGGCGTCGCATCAAGCTCTTTTCAGCATTGGCAGAAGGAAAACCGGAGCGATACGAAAGAGCTAGAGGGAGCAGCGAAGACCCTCCACTGAATTACCTTAACATCTGCTCTCTGCTTTTTGACTGGCAGGTTTATTTTTATTTTTTGCAAATTTTGCTCTCTACTCTTTGACACAACTAGAGCCGACTCCAATGGGTTGATTTGCTTGTTGAAGGAGCAGCAGGTGATCTGAGGAACCAACGTGCCAGCCAAACTCAGTGCAACCTCATGCTTGGGAATGCTTTCCTGCGTGAACCATTCGCCTCTCTTGCAACTCCCGCCATCAGCTGCATGAAGTCAGGATGCAGCCCATGCTGGTGAAGCACGCCACCGATTACTCGCAAAATTGAGGATCCTAACAAGGTACTCTTCACTGAGGTGTGGAGGGTACATGCCGAAAATGGGGAGCAGCCGGACCCCCTCGGGACTCATCAGCAAGGCAGCGGAAGGAAGAAAGAGGTTTGTACTTGCGGCCCGGCGGTCCCACTCCACACAACCCCCTGCAGGGTACGGCAACGGCTGGCGCAAAAAGAAGACCAGGAGACAGTGAGGAAGGGCAGATTCAGGGGGGGGGGAACCTTCCCCGCCTCCTAAACACAGATGTAAGATTATCTTCTTAAGGTCAGAGACAAAGGTGAACAACTTTCTGGTTTGGGGATTCAAGAAAAGAATTGCTGAGGAAACGTCACCGTTTACACTTTGGTTGGATAAACATCTTAGATTCACAACAATTCAATTTGATCCTTAATACGAGTTACGAAAATATCAGTTGTTTTTGACTTATTTGATAAGATAAAATGGTAAATGCGTCATCAAAGTATTGTGATTACTTTTCATTCAAACATTTTAAAACATTTTCTTAACCAGAATCCAGTCAAAATTGACAAAAAAGTCCATTTTCATCTACGAGCTTACGGTCGAATAACAAACACTGGCAACTTTCAAACTGTATTGTGAACCATTTTTAGCTTCTGTCTGCACCAGGAAAGTAACCAGTTTAAATAAACACCAATTACCCCAAAAGGTGTTTAAAAGTCCACAGAGATTGGACTTTTTGATGGCTACAAAATGACTGTGGGGTCAAGGTGTAGTTTGCTAATCAGACATGGGGGAGAAATAATAAATAAATCAACCAATAAATTCCAACCTGTGCACCAAATTGTTATTTTTAAAACTCATAGCTGCTTGTTGTCCGTTTCACACTGGAAATGTCCTGCCAGATATTTATTTTAATTATTATTGCCAAATAGAACCACCCTCAAGCTTCAGATGATTCAAAACATCTTTATTAGACCAGGCACAGAGCGGGTTAAACATGGTGGAGGGCTGACATTTGAGGCACCAGAGCGGATTGTTTTGGCAAAGATTTAATCCTTTAAGGAGATTTAAAAGTGCATAGATTTTTATTTCAAGTATACCCGTTCACAGAAGGCCATTTTTCTCTCCTGACATGCAGTTTGACATGCTTAAAGGGGTTCTGTGAACAAACCCTTTCATACACACTCCTCTTTCATGCTTGAACTTGGTACCACTTGAAGAATTTTTGGCATTTCAATGGGACTGATGACACTGACGAAACAAAAACCAACAAAACATGACAAACACGGACAAAACATAACAAACAGAAATGGTACAAAGTGAAAATATTCAAACACATAAGTGCGACATTCAACAACATTTACTGCAAATGTTTAAGTTCATCATACCCATCAGGCATGGACACGAGCCACAGTCTAGCTGCCCCAGCTTGGCTTTGCCGCCGTAGCTGGGCTCAGGTGGTGAAGACTGAAACGATAAGGGGGATGGGGTGGACAGAGCCGTGGGGGGCCCCAGAAACGGTACCGGAACGGCTCCCGTGGCGGACTCACCAGAGGGGGTTCCCCGGTTGCGCTGCGAGGCGTGGGACTGAGGCGGTGCTTGGCTGCTGTGGCTCTGAGTCTGCTGCAGGATGTTCAGGCACTCTCCCAGGCAGCTGAGCGTGGCGGCCGACGTGGCTTTGAGCAGCAGCAGGTCCTGGTCCAAACAGGAGAGCGGGCCTTTGGTGGGCAGAGAGTCAATGGAGTGGACAAGGTTCTTCTGTTGGCCCTCTGCTTGGGCCATCACCTGAAACAGAACATCGGATATTTGCAATTTATTTGCAATCGTCATCGCTACTATTTGTATTATCCATACATTTTCTTGTCTCGTGTAACCATCTTGTCTATGTAATATAATTTATTGTTGGCTCTTTGGAACGGCATATTGAACCATTTTATTTGTTCAAGTATAAAGTCTTACAGCACAGTTTTGGAGCAAGTAAAGACACTGCATGTAAACGGGAATAACTGTCTAAATGAGAGGAAATAAAAGCACAAATATCCATCTCAAGTTGCTTATTTTTCAATGCTAAATATATTCAGGCAAGCTTCGAGTGACCATCAAGAGATACTGATTATTCAAAAACACCTAATTTCCTGAAGTTTGAATTTACGGCAGAGTTTAGATGTCCAATCTGTTGCCTGGTCAGATAACCTTTGACATGAAACATCCCATCTTCTCAGAGCTCAGCTGTTCCTCTTTCAGTGAACCTTTACACTTTTATCATCTTCCTCAAATTGGTAACCATCAATGTTACTTTATAGCTCGTCTTTGCAACAGACCATCAATAAAAACACGCAGCCACAATGATTCACAATAACCAAGCAGTTTATTTCAAAACAATCTCCAAAATGTCACTGTGCACAGCTTTTCCTGAATGATAAAACCAATTATGTTTGACTTGCTTTGTGAATATTTATTTCTTCAATTGTGGTCCTGATAGGTCACGTTTTGATTATTGAAGGCGTTTGCTGACGACAAGAAACAAAACAGAATTAGTTCCAGCTTTAATGCCTGTTTTCACTGCTGACTCATGAATTGTAGATGTAATCAACAATTCTGGAGTCTGGAGTTTCACTGTGATTAGATGAGTCATCAAATCCTGCAAATAAAAGCAGTTTGAATGTTAAAATACAAAAGAATCTTTTGTTGTTTGTTTTTTTCATTTATTTTGGAGGGCTAATGTTAAAGCCGATAATGAATCCCAATCTAAATGGAAATTTTTCTTCTCTCGGGACAGAGTGGGTTATAGCCTCACCAGTAAAGCCGGGAGCCGCCGTGTGTTTTTACCCCCTGCTGCATTCATTAAACATACAATAAATACAAAAATGTGCGTCTAGTTTCACATCAGTTTGATTATGATGTTTTAGACAAAATTATCTTTTGTCGTCACATCAGATGGCGCTATAATGGAACGCTGTAATGGTTGGTCTCATCTTTGACTGGTTGATTGTCTCCCGCAAGCATTTTCTCACAGTAACGGTCCCTGTACTGTCCTCTGGTGTGTATGTGTGTTAGCTTTGTTCATCAGACTCACTCCTGGAGTCTCACAGCTGCAAGTCACAATCACCGTGCACAGTCTCAAACATTTTTCTGTTCTTTCATATAGCATTGAGCAAGGCTAAGGCGACATCATCTCTGAGAAACTTGCGGAATATCACTGAATCTGCTCTCTAGCGCTGTCTTTTGTTTGCAGTTTCAAAATATTTCCTCCTTCCACATGAATGCTATGAATGTTTGATTTGTGCAGTTCAGTTTCTTTCTGATTATAGAAGCATGCACTTCCAAACCGACAGCTGCAAGAGCTTGCTGTGGGTCTCCCAATGACTTTTAAGGGCAGTGGTGTTCAAAGTTTGCAGTAAGGGTCGAATTTTTAAAGTCAAGGGGACACAGCAATTAGATAAAGAAAAAAAAATACATAAAATTGGAAAAATACATTTCTTATTCTTATTAAATATGGGAAACCAATATATAGTTTTATGATTTTTAGTTTTTTTCTTTTTGCTCTTTCGTTTGGTTTATTGTTTTGTTTGTATTTCCTTTTAATTAATGTAAAGCACTTTGAACTGCCTTGTTGCTGAAAATGTGCTATATAAATAAAATTACCTTGCCTTCTTGACATTTTTTTATTTTTATCAATTACACTAGCATGGAAGACTACAAACAAAGTAATAGTTGTTGGAAAGAAATAAGTAAATTGTTGATCCAAAAACACAAAGCATATAATTTCATCCCTCCAGTGAAAAAGTTAAATGTATTCAGCTTGATGACACAATGTGGATTATCTGTTCAATTTGTTGAAAATTAAACAGAATAAAAATGAATTGAAATTAAATGGGTAAAAAAAGAACAAGACAGGATTTGTTTTGACATCGTTAGTCAAAACGACGGACAGCAAAAAAAAGTCTAGCGCGACCTCTGGACTAACCCTTCCCTCTCTGCCCTACTTCCTGTTCAGCTACTAATGAATAAAAGCCACTAGAGACACAAAAAAACCCTCAAAAAATATTTCCTCTCATCTAAAAAAGTGCAGGCAAACGCTTAAAAACAAACTAGAGAGGTCATATTACTCAGAGACAGTCAGATCATTGGCTCTGGGTGAAATTTAACCAGTCTGGTTGCCTTGCCTGTAGAAAAAGGCATTTGTTGCTTCACATCATAACTAAAGATTGAGGGAAAAATGCTGGACTGAGATAGTGGCGTCACAAAAAAGAATCTGTGAACGATGAATAATTAAAGACATAAAAAAATACCTGTTTAGGTTGTCATGTTGTTCAGAGAGGAAGGTTAAATGTAAAATAACTATTAAATAATGAAAGAGACCTAATAAAAAAAAGAAAATCTAAGCGCATACAATAAAGACAAATAAATGTTTTTTTTTCCCGACATCCAACACATCCATAGTGTTAGTATTGTGTAGGCGGTGACACAACTGAGCAATAAATCCAGTGACATCGTCTCCATCTTTGCTGCAGGCAACAAGTCTTCCCCAGAAAGAAACGGCTGTGAGACGACGGCGCTAAAAAAAGAACCAAACAAAACTTTTCTGAACAGAAAACTTTCTCCAGAAACAGAGATTTCTCCCTGGGAGAATTATTCCAGCCTGACTCACTTATCAGAGTCTACATGCATCACAAAGGGAAGGAGGCGACGCTGCTTCTCACTCACAGGTAATCAGCTTCTCTCAGGGATAACAAATCTAGGTTGTTTATCAGTTCGGAAATGTTCTGTTCATTAATATTGTATGGCTTCACAAACACTTGTTTCCCCACACAAACCTCAGGAACACATATGATCCTGCATCAGATCACACAGCTGTTCGTCCCAGAGAAAAAAAAAAGCTTTTCATTAAATTAAAGCACTTTTTTTTTTTTTTTGCTACCTCATTTACCAACATCAGATTTCAATGTTTTCACTCGGAGATTGTCCAAACATTGACATTTTCAGAAAATATTAAAAGACCCTCTTTTCTAAAATTGACAGTGAGCAACCAAAAACTTGAAGCCTGTTCAAGAGCCTGTTGTTGATGGTTATCAATGTGCAGCGATTCTGCATTAAGTTGATTAAACAAAGCAAATGCTGTGATCTCATAATACATCTCCCTCTAACATCATTCAAATTCCTCTTCGTGATCCCTTTGGAAAAATAATTACTCACCCCAATAGAGGAGTGCTTTATTACAAGAAGATGCACTCTAGAATAAAAATACTGAAGGTTTTTGAGAACAGCAAAAATGGAGCAGAAAAAGGGATGCAAAAACAAACAGACAAAAAAAAAACGTTCAGAAGTGTAATTGAATCTATGTGACACTAATAATGCAGTAAATCAGAACCTGCCTTAAGGTCCATTACTCACTGAAAGGGTCATTAGTGTGTGGCAATGCAAGTTGGAGAACAAATTTGTTGCTATGCAACAATAAGAAGTGCAGGGGAAAACAAACCTTGCTCTGATATAACACAGCTCACTGGGTTTTATAGTGCTCAGTAAAATGAAGCCACTTTTCTTGATGCAAGCAAAACATGACAGTTTTACACATTGGCTTGGAAAAAAGGATTATTATTATTAAGCTTTGAGCCAAGGGAGACAAAAATATAGTATGCACATAAAAGATTTGAGGAGGGAGGGAAAATAAACTGGAGATGCAGGCGATTTTAAACAAGAATATAACTTGACTGAGCAAAGCATGAGAAAGTAGGTGGCAGTGCTGAAAGGATCCAAGCGCAAAAAGACAAGCAAATATAGGAGCAGATGGAGTGTTGAATAAAATGGATAAAAGGGAAGAGGTCGGGGCAGCAAATACAGATCAAAATAATTAAGGCTTCAGAAAGATGGAAGGAAGACATAAAGCAGAATCTAAGAGAGCAGGAGAGCCGATTATCTGCAAGAACGTCGTCATTCATTTCTGCAACCCTGTTAAAAAAAAGAAGAAGAAATTTCTCTGTTCTCGACTAAGAAAGTAACATTCAAAGGAACATATGTAAAATTCCCAATTTTCCTGTTTTTGCACTTCCATTTGTGTACTACTTAAATAAAATCATCATCTGTCTCTGCTGCGGCGGAGCGAGGGTTGAAGTACTGGACGACTTCACGTCAAGCTGGCTCAGGAGAGACGGTCATGTGATCTGACTCCCAGCATCTCACATCGAGGGGGGAGACGGACGGATGGAAGGTGACAGCATGACAGAGTCCTCAACACTCAACACCAGGCCGCTCTGATGCGTTGTTACGTCATTGCTTCTTCCAGAGGTCTTAGCACCATATTGATTGTCAGGTTTAAAATTTTAAACCCTAACTGGACCTGAGCCCTGAGGCACTTTATTTATTTATTTATTTATTTTGAACAGATAAAAAGTAAAAGCAGAAAAAAATAAAACAAATTCATCTCCAACAATTGTGAGATTGCATCTCAGTTATGCCCATTGAGACGCAACCTTACATATTTTGTTTGAAAAGGAGCAGGTGGAAGATTCGAGATCTTATGATTTCCTGCCCCTCTAATACTCAAACCTTTATTATAACTCTGTCTGATTACAAAGTTATACATATATTTATTAAATATGAATTAGGAGCATTTTATCCCTGAATGATGTAGAAAAAAATAGTAATCATTATTTGCAAGGTTCTTGAACTTAATTCTTGTTTAAATTCTGATTTAAAATGCTGCCAAGTGTCATCCTCTTACTTGTAAAGAGGACAATTATATACTTTATTGTATTAAATTGAAGTTGTATTACGAAAATAAGCAACAGTGAACTATTGTTTACTTATATTTGTGAAAATTCTGAATAAATACAATGGCAAACTTGCACAAGTCACCTCTTTGCCATTACTAAATTATAATATTAATTATCCTTAAATATTAAGTCTGAAAATATACCTATTCAGCGTCTGAGGCCGCCTGGTGATTTATTTACTGGCAGTTTTAAACAATCAGATTTCCAAACAGTATGATTATATGACAAGTTGACTTGCCACACTGGATTATTATATGACCACCAGGCTTGCCAACTTTAGAAACAACTCCCTACAATGTTGTTTAAAACCAAAAAAAAGTGGGTTTTAAGCTTCTTTTTTTGTCATAAAACCAAGTAATTTCTGCACTGCTTCGGTGTGGAGAGCTTTGGTTAAAATCTACCATTGGTTTCTTCTGCTAATTTTTTGTTTTGAAACTTACTAATAAATAAATAATAAATAAATAATTAAAACAATGTACACATGCACCATGAGACCCCCAAAAAATACTGGATTTTTTTAAAACCTAAATAACAAAACATGGTATTGTGTTTCATAGTAAAATTTTACAACAAAATCAGCAGGTCTGAGAGTCCACTGGATGGGGCTACATCATTTGTTTGCATGCAGAGCTGATAATGGATATAATTATTCTGAATGCATCTCCGACTGCTTAAAGTTATCGACTTGTAACCAAACCAGCCAGAACAAATGTTTATGCAAGGTCTGGCAATTGCCTCAACAGTCTTCATTTGCAGCTGCGATAAACACAAACACTCAAGATATTATCAGCCACCAACTAGGATACAAAACACATTTGTGATGCTGCTGATAAGACCACAAATCCACTGCATGATCAAGAAAGCACAGCTTTCTGGTCTCCACTGAGTACAGCTCTGCATACATCACTGCAAAAAAGGCTCCACTGATTCTGTTAAACTTGTCAGGAAAGTTTATTGGCCTTGTAAGAACAGAGGAAGAAAAAAATTGAATGACGAGGAGTAGGAGGTAGGGAGATAGGAAGTTAAATGACGGCGGAGTTGAATCAGGTCACAGTGAGCGGCGACCCAGTTCTTCTGAACCAAAACAGAGAGAACATAAATCACACAGAGCCACGTTTCGTCTGTCTTCGGAGGAGCCCAGCACACCAAAGTCGAGCTTGTTTTTGCTTAGCGATTATACGTTCTGCATGCTGTTCATTAGAACCGTTCGCTCTTGAGAACTTGGACGTGTTCTCCACTCGTCTTGATCACTAGTTGCTCCCTTTCTGTCATTTAGTGAATCATTTAGGCGAGATATTTTAAGCAGAACAAGTTGGAGCTGCAGAAGATTAATAACTTCCACTCAGCCAGCAAAAAAAGTTTTAAAAAATTTAAATTTGCTTGAAATAAACGATTCTTTAAAAGACTTATAAAAACACTTTATCTAGTTGTGTTGTTCTTCAATAAAAAGGCAACGGTGAAGGTGTAAAGATCCTCAGAAAAATGCAAACTATAGAAAGGCTGGAGTATTATTGACGAGGACCACTTTAAAAGATCAGAAGAAAGTCTTACTGTTTAAATATTAGGACAAGATATATGACACAGTTTTTTCAGGAATGTTAAAGGCTTGATCAACTCTACTTAAAACACTAAGAATCACAGCACTGACCTTTTTTAAGCAATAAAAATATTCCTAAGCATCCATAAGCAACATTTTTCACATCAAATGACCTCTACATTTTGTAGAACCTCACAGATATCGTGCACAACTGCATGTTAAGTTTATGTTTTAAAGCTCAACAAAAACAAGATGTCAAAATATATCTTGTGGGAATATAACTCTGTCCATTCAGGTTCAATATATCTCCACAAGTACGTCACATTAAAAAGCCTGTTGTCCATGTTTTCCCTTCCTTCCTGACTGCTCAGTCATCTTATCACAATTATTCAACAGACTGGCAGTAATCCAAAAAGCACACTGTGTCTCCAACATTAGACAGAAAGAAAGAAAAAAAAAGTTTTTTTGGTTTATTCACGAATGTGTCATCATTTTCACTTCACAAACCCAAACAACGTATCGCAATTAATCACATTAAACTGACTCAAGACAGCTCATTAAGAAGTGACAGAGAAAAACAATCTTCTCCCAGAAGATAAGCAGAAAAGGAAGAATGACTCGTCGGCGTGACCAAAGATTCATCAGCAGCCGGAACCGACGAGTCCGACGACGGACGGAGAGAAAATTGATGAGGATTCAAAGTTCCAACTTTGTACAATTTAATGACAAACTCCAACTTCTAAGAGGCTTGCAAATGTTTGCATTTATCCTCTAAAAGGGTGCAAAAGACAGTAAAATGGAAAAAGGCTGAATATTTCATGCATTCAAGGATAATCTGGGGAAATCATCATTGTCACCTCGGCTTAGTAAATAATGAGATTCTCTCAGTAAGTGAAAAATACCTTGTTTTTATTGCATCCCAGTGTTATATGTGAACCATGATCCAATCGATTTCATTAACACAACTATAAGCCTCCAGCTTATAGTTTTAAGATAAACAATCTTTTATCAAAGCAGATAGATACTAAAAACATTTTAAGAAAAAAAAACAACTTTGAGTCATACCCACTAAAATAAAACAGCGCTACAATATTAAACAAGATGCATATAAAGGCTCTGTCTGGAACTGTGTAACACTGATTATAGGAAAGACAGGTTTCTTCATTAAAAAATAGGTTTTTAACAGAAATATTTAAGTGCTTGTGGAATCACCTGCTGGTGAATAAACATGATGGAGTGGAAAATCTTTGCTGCAAAGATCACCTACGTTGGTAAACTCACTGGAAGTAAAAAGACGAACAGGATGGATTTCTCCACACACACAAACATTTACTCCAAAACTCACAAAACAATTGACATCTTGGATCCAAGAGGAATAAATCCTAAAGTTGAAGAGATAGGACATAATTTATGCTATGGCAGAAAAATAAAGCAGGGAGTCAACAGCCAGACCACAGAGGAAACTGCAGATGAGGATGGTGAGAAAGAGATCGTTCACTACTGTGATGATTTACAGGCAGACCAGTCTTACCACAGCCATTTTAAATTCCTCTATAGGCTGCTGGTTTATCCTGATCTCAGACAAAAGCTCTGCATTCCTCCTTTTCCCTGGATAAACGGCCACATAAATCTACAGTTTCTAAACTTAAACTCAAGCTGAGGATTTCGTCGTTACAACTTTTGTCTACTGTAGCTCGGATGAGGCTCAAGTTTGGCATTTCAACAGTGACGTCGTCGCTCTTCTTCATCAACTTGTGGCTGTACTCTTGGCTGCCTTGCAGTCACTTTTCCTCTCACACTTCATTAAAATATTTTTCAACTTCAGACAAAGAAATTAATACAACTACCTTAGACTACCACCCAGAACTTTGTCGAAAATGAAAACTTTACTCGTCACAAAGCCATGGAACACAGTAGTCTTCTTTCAGCCAGCTGACCAGCAGTGGAAGCAACAGGTGGGGAGGGGCAAAGCTACATGACTTTGACGAGGCTCTTCCAGCCATTTTGGCACTCTCTCTGTATTTCTAAGGTATTTAAATGGTTGAAATCATAAAAGAGTTGAAATGTTTTACTAAACTTTTTGAAACAATACTGAAGTCGCTGATCATTTCCACCGAAAAAAAAAAAAACAACAAAAAAACAATCCAACAGCTCTTTCTATTATTCATATTCATTTGACTTTTTTTTTTTTATATGACTGGTGTCTTTGTCAGGGCTACCAGGGAACTATAGAATAATAGTGAATTTACCTAAAAAGTATTTTCAAAGATCAGAGAAAAAATAACAACTTTAACTACAAGTCTGCACTGTACCAAGACTCTAACAGTTTAATATAAAATTAAAGCATTACCAAGTGTCATCTGATCACATGGAGGAAAGAACCAGCTGCCAAAGCTCTGAACGAAGCAGAAAATACCATTCACACCAGAGTACAGGGAGTCTGCTCTCTAATAACAATGTGGCTTCACTTCTGTCCTACTATCTCACTTCCTAAAAAAACACACCCTAATTCGTTCTGTTCTCATCTTCTCCTCGCATGTCAGACTTTCTCAGCATCAGAGGACGACAAAAATGAAAAGAAGAAAGGGAAGAGGTAAACAGAGAGACATTTATGAAGGTAATCAATTAAATTTAACTGTATTATCTCAGTTTCTTATAGAAAAATACAGACCTGTCTTATTGTTTTCTACAAGATGAACGATGCATAGCAAAATCAAGTGAACGAAAACAAAAAAAGTCTACTTTTCCACCATCTAAAGCAATAATAAAGAAGCGCTATGTGAAAAATACTAAAAGCAAAAACTAAGTAGGTCCACTGATGTTTAATGCCTGCATTAGTAACATTAATTTGAACTTGAAGTTTTGCTTTGTGACTAATTAGACAAATTGTGGTTGAATGTCAACCCCTTGTTTTTACAGCCCAGATTTTCAGATTGATTTTGAGATTTCTGGACCTCATGGAGTACTTGCTGGAAAATCCACTTCCAGGAAGAGAAGCGGCGACATTAAATAAATTTATAAATAATCCCCCGCTGTAGAGTAATGGGGTACAAACTGTTTAGAAATCGCCTTTTAACTTTTCAAAATAGACTGACAGTAGAAGTTACTTCTTTGAGATTAGACCTGATGTCTTTACAGCCTGGCATGGTGTCAACACACACACACACACGCCCACACCCACACGCACACACACACACACATCCAGAGCTCTGTTTTAGAGAAGTGGTCACATTGCTCATTTTTAATTAATCAAATGCATTTTATTAGAGGAATCTGGCTGCTACTGTCCTTTGCAGATCTGATCAAAGTAGCGAGAACGTTCTCAGCTTTTCACACACACACACTTTCTATTTTTGCGTAACACAAACCGCTGTCATTTTGAACACATTTGGTTTAATATAAGTAGAATATGTACAAGTATAATACTTTAAGCCCTAGAACTAAAATGAGTGCAGTTTTTTTTTTTCTCCATACTTGTATATCATTGTTTCCTTTTCTTAAACTACATTTTTTAAACTTTTATTGAAGAGTTTGAACAGGAAATACAAAAACACTTCTTTTTTTTTAAATGTGTGAAAATGGGTGGTTGTTTTTGTTCATAGTGGAACAGAAAGTTAATCCAGAAAGTCCACATAAATACAGCTGACTGAGATATGGATCAAGATTGAAGAACTAGATCCGATGGCATTAATTTTCTCCCTGTGGTTTGGTGGTGGAGTAAAGAATGTAAAGTTTGCATAAAAATAAAATAAAAGTATGTTTTAACCAGCTCATTCTTAGCCTGCTGAATTGCTCTAGTGTCTGACCGAATTAGTCAAAACATATCAAACACGACAAAACGTTGCTGCTGTTAATTCCATTTGAACCATAAACAATCACAAACTGCAATCAGAAATACTAAAATGAAGCTATGGAAGCTTAAACCTAAAATTAACATTAACAAGTCTCTGGTGTGGAGCGAAACATGACTCGGTGGTATAGCTGCTGCACCATATGCAGAGGCTACTGTTCTCAAAACAATTGTAAACAATCTGATTTGCTGCATTGTCTTACCCTTCTCTCTCTTTACCAAGAAATAAAGGCCATTAATGCCCCAAAAACCTTAAAAATAACCCGAATACAAAATTGTGGGAAGCACAAAATAAGCAGAAGCAGATTTGATGGGTTGACTTGTAAATGAAGAGCATAAGTAATTACAGTATCACAACAACGGACTGCTTAGTCAGGTGTCATAAATTGATTCTCTGCATGTCGATAGCTCATTTTTTAATCACTTGAATGGACTAACAGATTAAGTCTGCCTACATTTAATCCATATTTTCAGTAATTTGCAGATGATGGGGATATTGTATTGAAGACAGAAGAAAGTCGGGAAAACGTGGACTGATAAAAGCTAAATCCTCATTGCGGTTTTCAGCAATATTATCTATATTTTCAAGATATCATGTAGCTTTATTAAAAGGAACGATGGCATAAATTAGTTCACCTGTACAGTCAACATGTTAGCTGGTAGATATCAAGCAAAGATGTCACTTTAAACTTGACATGTTCATTTTGTAATATAAACCTATTGTTCATGTAATTATTGTGAAATTTATGTCCATGTTAACTCTTTAAAATCTTAAACTCCCTATGTAATCATGTGAATGAGACAGCTTTTAAATGAGTACGCCTTGGGAGAAATATCAAAAAAAAAAAGGAACTGAAAAACTGCTGACTTGTGGCTATTTATCCACCAGATTTTTTTATTTTCAGCTGTCTTCACCCTTTCTTCTAAAATGAAACATTTGAATGTGCTTTGCCTCAGTCACCCACCTCCTTGACCTCCAGCAGCTGTCCTGGATACTGACTCCTGGACCGCCGAGCTGCAGCTGGGGACTTGTGGTGGGTGATGGTGACGATGTTGCTGGGCGCGGCCGAGTGGCCCTGGTGCCTCTGGGAGCTCGGGGATGAAGATGGAGTTAGGTGTGGGAGGAGGGAGAAGCTACGTGTCCGACCAGATGCTGAGGAGCCCTGGGGGAGGAGGAAGATGAGGAAGAGGAGGAGGCGGGAGACGACACAGGAAGGGAGAGTGTGAGTCATGTAGGAATTTATGAGTGCCAGGAAGTTTTGAATAAATTTAAAGTTTGCTTCAGGTCCAGTTGGTCCTGGAAGTCTTAAGTTTTTCAACGTACAGCAAAAAAAAAAAAAAAAGAAAAGGAAAACCATGGAAAAGCATCTCTACTCATATTTCTACTTGGACAAACTTTTCACTTAGAAATTAATATTTTGGGGATTAAAAATACAAACTTTTTTTTTCAAATAAGTAAAAAGCATGGCCAAAGCTCGTTCATGTGAAAATTTTGATTTGATAACAAGCATCTTAATTTCCTTTGCCATGGCAGAGGGGAAACATGGATGATGGGATGTTGTGATGGGACTTTCCATGTGATCAGTCAGACTGAAGACTGAAAAAGTTTACTTTTCATTAAATCAATCAATAGCAATGATAGTCTACATGTAGACTAAATGTGCAGTTTTAATGATGCAAGTGGTGCACAATGAACAAATAATTTAATCTCTTATGATCTTATGCAGACGCTCAGTCTGCAACAGTGCAGACTGATTTGTACTTGGAGTGGCTTCAACTGATGACAACCCGACCTACTTTCTGAATAATTTGGTAATTGATTTTTGGAAACATTCTGATGCATATAAAGCACTGAATTTTCAGAGCAAGATTGCCAAGTGGTACGCCCAGCACGGCAAGAACGATGTCTGCATCTCAGCATAACGTGCAAAAAAATCGTATTTAATCTCTTTATATACGCAATAGTCTAACGCTGTTTATTCTTTGCAGGTTTAAATAAATAACCCGACTCAATCCAAACAGATTATTAATAAAAAAAAGAAAAGAAATATAAAGATGACCTATTATGCTTCCTTGAAAAAGGTTAGGATAAGTCCACAGGCTAAACAAAACATGTTGAAAATTTTTTTTTTTTTTTTTGCACAAAATCATTCTGAGTTGAGATTTTAATACGGTTAGTTCTGCCTATTTTGAGCTCCTTTCAGCTGCTTTAGAGCCTCTTGTCACTTTAAATCCAAATAATAAGCCGCTGCTGGCCACGCCCTGTATCTCAATGTTTACACTTCCACGTTAAAAAGGCTGCAAACAGTTGCGTGAATATATAACTGTACTTCTTTGAAAAGCATAAGTAGAGCCTCCTGCACAACCAACAAGAACGTAGCAAGTGGTTTCTGAATGGTAAGTCAACAACACTGTAAGGCGCATACAGTGGTAAGACCAGCTGACCAAACGTGCTGGAGCTCCACTTGGGTTGCTAGGTGATGAGCGAAGCTCTGGTGGTGTTGCTAGGTAACAGGCTGGGCGTCGCAGGAGTTGCTAGTTGAGAGTCAGTGCATGCTGATTCGTGACATTACATTCAGGAGGATTTTGAAACGGGTCATTTTCCAGACACTAAAATCACAGTAACTTGTTTTTAGAAGCAGCAGAGACCCAAATGGAAGTACAAAAATGTGCAAAATACAATAAGGCACAAACAATAAGGACAATTTGTAAAAAAAAAAAAAAATTCTGGGTGAGAAAGCCAGCACACTGTGCTGCATCTCACTGACATTCAGTTCTTGTGTCCTCATCATACTCAAAGTGTCAGGTGACAGTTGATGGGAGAACTTCCCTTTAAACAGGAAGAGACGAGGAAAACCACCCACCAGAACAGCAAAACTGAGTTTGTACCACGTACTCTTTGTTTCAACATAAACAAATCAATCAATAGCAATTTACTGTCCTTACTGATCTGGTTTTTTGTAATTATTTACAACTAGGCTCTTTGCAAACGCATACTCGTGCTTTTTTTTTTTGTCTCTCTCTGCAGTGAAGTCACATCACATCCTTCATGCTGATGCCTCGGTCTCTTCCCCCTCTTGAATCCTCAGTTGGCTGACCTCTGTGCTCACACAGGCAGCAAAAGTCAGATCGCTATCTTGTCTGCTCTTTCTTTACTGTCCATTAGTCTAAAGCAGCACACCGAGAACAAGGCACCATAGATTTATCCCTCGGAGGAGCACAGGGGGTCTGGTCACTGCAGCGGTGAAAAACACCACAGATCAAATTAACAACTCCCCCCCGCCAGAGCACCCCGACTGGGAGGGAAAACAACAAGCCTCTGTTTTGAAGAGGAGCCGCTTGCTCTTAAGAAAGACCAGCAGATCAAACAAGGACACATGGTCTTTATATTTAGGCATTTCTGGTAACAATGAGTAAAGAAACATTTAAAACAGCGTCAGTTTTTATTGCAGCCGGACAGGAATTCACATAAAAATGGAAGAGAGCTGCAAAACTTACAGGAATGTAAGAAAAAAAAGTCAACTTGTTTACATACCATGTTGCCAGAAGTATTCGCTCACCCCTCAGAATCATTAAATTCAGATGTTTGGTCACTCCCATCACCATATGTGTATAAAATCCAGGCATGCTTCGACAAAAACTTTTTCAAGAATGGGTCGCTTAGTACTTCAGTTAAATCCAGTGTGGAACCATGATAAGATAGGTCAGCTGTGCAATATGTCCGATTCAAAATGTCCACCTTTTAGTGGCTTATAGCAAAGTATGCCAGGTAGCCGAGTGGGTGCAGAACAGGCCAGCTTTCAACAGCTGCAGCCCTCCAAAATCAGGCAACCCTTCAAATTAGCAGAGGAACAGGCATAGGGAGCTTTATTTAATAGTTTCTAAGTCAAGCAGCTGCATCCAAACCTCTCATCACCGAGGGGAAGGAGAAGAGTTGGGAACCCTGCTGGACTCTAGAGCAGTGGATTCATGCTCTCAGGAGGGACAAATCGTCCTTCGCTTTCTGGCAAATAAACAGAGGAGTCTGGGTTAAGTAGTTGCCAGGGGAACGACATTTGCCTGACTGCTTTGTGTCAGTTTTAAGTTTGGTCCAGAGGGGGAAAAACCATCAACACCAAAGAGTGGGTCTTGTTTTCAAGAGCTGGATTAGGTCTCTTGTTTCCAGAGAAAGGTACCCTTAATGCTTTATCATGTCCAGTTTTTTGGGGATAATTTCATACACCTAACGTCGCAGGAACAATTTGAGAATGCTCTCTTCCTGTTCCAACATGGCTGCACATTGATGCAGGGAGGAAGGTCTTAACGGCATTGAGGAGTGAGTTTGGTTTGGAAGAACTTGACTGGCCGGCTCTCAAAAAAATCAAAACCTTCCGATCTCAAACACACTTCTAGAAATATGTTTGAAAAATCTAAAGACTATAAATGATATGTAAACAAAAGATTTATTTAAGATTATTGTTTACTTTTGAAGTCAGTCAGAGTTTCAAGGAACTTTTGATGCATGATTTTCTGTTTTATATTTACGAAGTGACAAAGATCCGTTTCTTTTAGCTGCTTTTCAAAACGGAAGAGAAGAAAACATTTAAGCAAGCCAACTGAGAGAGAGAACGAAAACTGCAGCAAAGTAGAAATTGGCTCCGATTTCCTTAATTTTGGGATATTGGTGGTCAGCCGATACATAAGAAACCGGTTTCACCCACCACTGCAACGGCCTGAAAATCACCCACTGTCACATTTTTCGCTCTGACATGAGAGACAAAAATAAATATTGTCCAAAATCAGATTGAGCAGGTCAGTGATCAGTTAGAAACGGTGCACCCTCACAGCAAAGACCAGTAGAACGGCCATCAAACATCTTCAACATACCAATCGATTATTTGGAAGTCATGACAGGAAAAAACACTTTTATCCTACTATAATGAACAAAAACGTGAAGTAAGCAAAAGTACCAATTATTTCCTTTTCCACTGATAACATTTTCATGTTAGTATCGGCTCCTGTTAAAAGATACATTTACTTTCAAGCTTATTAAACATCATTTCCAAGGTCACATGCCTGTTTTAGTTTCTTCACATGACAAAAAAAAAAACATAAGACTATTTTATAATTGTAGGTACGTATTTCTTTGGATTAGAGGCATTCACACTTGATAGGATGAAGGAAATCCTCTAAGAATTGTAAAAGACGAGCTAAAAGAGGAGAGTAAAGCGTTGACACGTTGAAGTTTTTCCCTCCAAGTATGTATATATGGGAGAAGAGATCATGACAAAGGAAAGAAGGAACTAAACTCGATGTAACCTCAGTCTTAAACTCATTAAATTTAAGAGCAACTGCAGCTCTTCTTACAGTCCAGACGCTTACAGACTGAAATTAAGAATATGACAATAATGACCCTCCGCAACTTTGGCTCCCTGATTATTCTCCATCAGTTTCAGCTTCCAGTAAATAAAGTATGAATTTTAATCACCTCACAGGTGCGCCACCGATAGACGACGGTGGGCAGATGGCTCCCCTGAGTGAGGCGGTAAACAGTCGGCTGCAGACGTTTCCCTTTCTGCACCACAGGAAAAAAACTAATTGCTCACATTTATTTATTAAGCAATAACTTTGCCCAGAGGTTTAAATATAGTTTGGTTTTACTATCTCTTTTAATAGTGCAATGTTCTTTTTCATTAGTGGAATTAACAATCGTGAATGTTACAGTTTTCATTTTATTTCCTCAGTTTGAATGTTTCACGTAAAGTGCAACTGAGCATTTTTAAAGTTGAGAATAATCAGACTTCTGGGTAGAAGTTGCAGCAACAACTGAACCTCGTTAAATGAGGCAATGACCAAGACATAAATTTATTCAAGTAATTTGATTCAAAAGGTGAAACCACTATGAATTCATTACACAAATAAACTAATTACTACATGCGGTGATAAGAATTTGCATCTAATGGAGCCCCAACATTCAGTTACTCAGAAAATTCAATAATAATAATAAAAAAAAAAGAAGCTATTTTGATCAGAGAAATGTTGTGATCTAAACCAGTGGTGCCCAAGACCCGGGCCGCGAACCGGTACCGGTCCATGGACCAATTGACGCAAGAAATAATTATTTGAGTCTGGAGGATCTTTTACAAGCAGCAAAATGAGTAAGAAACAGATCAGATGTCTTTGGAAAATTTCTTTGCGAAGGGGAAAAGGCCCAGAGAAGAGACAGGAGAATGAATTTAATGTGACTCCCACATTGCAAGCCCGCTCTGCATGATATGAGGCAATGAAGCTTCAAACTGCTTCGCCACGTAGAGACCAAGACCCTGCGCATAAGCAACACTTCGGGTGTCATTGCCTCCCACAGATGGGGACCGTCTCGTTGCAGAGAAACAAGCTCAGGGCTCCCACTAGTCGTTATCGTGAGTTAAAATGTAAAATGTTCGCTTTTGTGGCGCATCTGTATCTTATTTTGAAGGGACACGTGAACGTTACCATAGCGACCAGAGTCAGGGAGCGTTTGGGGCAGTGGTCGGGACTAGGGGAGTCTTAAGTCTGGTTCACACCGGCATGACTTAAGAATTGTCGCCCGACCCTCCAAACCTCCGTGAGCACACAAGACACGACCCGATAAAAGCACGACAGGTTCGACCGGTTCGTGTGTCCAAATAACACGCCACACACGAACCGATTCCACTCACGAACATCCCGATTCCAGAAGAAAATCCAGTAAAAGCCCCAAACGAACCATACGTGAATTTAGGATAATCAAACACGGATGACGGTGTAGAAGCAACAGTGACAGCCTGTGGACTCATTTTAAGCGATAAAAGGCGAAACAAAAAGAAAAGACGTTTGATAAAAGACGGCGGGAGCAACCGCTCCGTTTGCTGCACTATGAGTCGTGTTCTCTCGTAGTTAACATTTTTAACTGAATAAACATGACCACATATAATAAACATACATAATAATGACCTTTACATATAGTAATAAACATTTCCACATATCACCTCCGACGTCCACCTCAGCTGCGCCATGTCAACTGTTCGGGATTCCGCTCCGTGCTTACGTCACCGCTACCTGTCACGTTCAACAGGCCAAGACGATGTTGATGAATAACCCACCGCCACGTAACACACCACACGCTGCAGGACGTTGCAAGATTGTCGTAAAGGGAAAATCGGGGCAAAAAAAAAAAAAAAAAATGCTTTAGCGGGAACACCAACATGCAGAAGCCTCATCTGACGCAAAAAGGCTGGGGGCCACTGATCCACACAATCAGGAAGAAGACTGGTGGCATGAAAATGTGCAGCAGACAGTCTCTAGCTGTGTTTCTTTACACTATGTAATTGTGCAAATTGGAATTACGAAAATAAATTTGCTTTGTGGAAACATGTCAATTTTGAAAAATCTCACGTTTTTTGATTAATAGCTTTTGAGCGAGGATGAGGGAGTTTCCCGGCTCTATCAAAATTCGTATATTTCACAAAACTGCAATGGAAACACTTTTTACGCATCACGCAAATCACGCAAATCAACCGGATGCGAGTACTGGTAGAAAAGACGCAGAATAAAAGGATGATAGTTCAGCATGGAGTTTAATGATTTATCAAGTGAACAAACTTATTCACCTGTGATTTTAACTGCATTTCTTATGTAAAGGAAACATTGTAATTGTGGAATTGTTGGGGGTTTTACACTAGTACAATATCAAAGTTTTGCACACATTTGTAATAGAAACGCAGCTGCCATGTCACAAAGGTCATTTTAATCAAAGACTGTAAAATTATTTATCAGGAGGTCGGCTGCCTTACCGTTCCCTTCGACTACAAAACACATTTTAGTTTATATACTTTTTGGTTGAGTAAAACAAGCTTCATTTTTATTGTGCAAGTGCAACTAAATCACTTTCTTTTCCAGACACGAAGTAACAGAAATTTGTGAACAATGGAGGAGATGTTTTTGTAGTTTTAGTTTCATTTAAATTGTTTTGTATCAAACTATTTTATTTTACCATATTAAGCCACAACTTTGTACTAGTATTAAAAAAAAGTAGGGATGATGATCAATCCCTCAATTATTTTGCTCAGATAAGCTTGAATGATAGTCCACCTTCATAAATGTAAAACTAAAGAAATCTTAATATTTTAAACTGCAACATTGCAACATGCTGCATTTTACCAATGATCCAATAAAATGCTAATTTCCAATAATGACAAGCTGATTTTTATTTCAATACTGTTTTGGCATCAGCAACATATTTAGTTATTACTCATTCAACAAACAGACAGAAAAGAGCTACACCAGGTCACACACTTCCAGAAATGAGCAGACTGGTAAACAGAAACATGTTTACCAGTTCATTTCTGACTTTTCCTCCTTTTTGTGTCTTTGTGTCCAGTGAGCTAAAATTCACCACCTGGTTAATCGGGCAGCTAATCAGCTTTATGAGGCACAGCTGTGCGCCTTCCCCCCAACAACGCAAACCTCCTCTAGAAAACGCCAATTTGTGCAGATGTAAACAAAACATATAAACATGGATGTTTTATTTAACCGTTTCAGGTTTCACACAACTGTGAAGCACTTAGTTTAAAATGTAATGCCTTAAAATCATTTGATTTTACTGTTAAATTCTGAATGTAGGGCAGAAAGTTTAAGCGACTGGGGAAACAAAAACCAGCCTACTGAGTTGAAGAGCTGCAGCCTCTGGCAGGAAAGAGGCACTAAAAGAAATGAACGAAATCTTTTGGGGTCACATGCGAGTCGAGAGGCCACGACGTGGCAGACGGAAGAGAGCCGGCCATTAACAGGAGTTACTTTGTGCTTTATTGAGGATGGGAGACTCTGAAGGCAGAGATCAGTATGAGATTTATATGGCATGACAACCAAAATTTACTCAACAGCAGCACCAATTTAATATGTTTTTACCCAAGTAAAAGTAAAAAGTAGTTGTCCATGAAACTACTCAGGCATAAAAAGTATTTAAGTTACTTAAGTAATGAGTAAATTATGTTATCAGAGAGAAAAATATAATTTTACATGCAAATTCTAGTATTTTAAAGACTAAAATAAAAATAAAAAAATCATACAAATAAATAACATACTTACAAAATAAATTCAGACAGAAAAAAAATCTGATCCAAATTATTTTAATATCATTTTAACATAAACTTTGTTTGGTGCATTTTTGGTTGATCTTCATTCAGTAAAGTGTCTCACAGTAGGAAGAGTAACCAGGACATTTATTCACATCGTATTATCAATACTTACGTAAAAGTTAATAATACTCATTCTTTAAAACACAATACATTCTGTTTCTGTTTTGTGATTTTTTTTTTACTTTTATTTTCTTTCATTAATGTAATGTACTACACCATGTATTTTCTACTCTGTTAAATACATTTCTGAAGATAATAATAATAATAAAAAAAATAAAAGTAAAAACTACAGTGTTGTCAAATTACTCCTAAAAGTTTTTTTCCCCCCAAAAAAGTTACTCAACACGTTTACAACCCACCTCTGATGAAAATGTCAAGAAAAAACACCAGTTTTGTGTTATTTTTACCAAAACTCCAAATAAAAGGAGGATATCACTTTACAACACAGCCTGGATCGACCATCAGTGTAGACGAAGTTACGTTGTAGGAACTTTCCACTTGGCTTTTTTACATTTTTGGGTACTTTCCTATAACTTAACATGCATTTATCAGTTTCTTGGATCTTCTCAGGTACTTTCTGCCAACTTGCCAGGAACTTCCCTGGACTTTTCTCGCAGCTTATAGTATCTGCCAAGTTCCAACAATTTCCAGCACAATATTGTTTCTAAAAACATGGATGTAGGTTATCGGGATTTTAGGTGTTCGTCTAACAAAAGGCCACTCATAGAGATGAAGTGGAAGGAAAAAGATATGTATTCAAATTTGCTTTACAAACAAAAATCAGAAAAATATGGCATCCTACGCCTCCCCTCTTGATCTTAATATGCAAACATGCTGATGTATTGGAGTGGTCCAGTCAACGTTTGGATCTAAACCAAATTAATAATCTGTTGCAAGCTCTAAATAATTTTGAGCTTTTCTGCAAAAAATAAATAAACTGTCAGAACTGCTGCTGCGATTGCAGCAAAAGGTAAATTATTGACTCGAGGGAGCTAATTAAAAATGCCCGCCACACATATCAGATTTTAGTTAAAGGAAAATTTAGTTTATTTTTTCCTCTACTTCCCAAATATCCAATAGTTGAACTAACAGTCAAACATCTGATAGCTTTTCTTTTTCACATCGTTTTTCATTAACACTCAGAGAGAGGAAAAAACAATTCCCTTTGTCTTGCGGTAAATAAATCCTGCCTCAGATTCTCTGCCAAACTGGTCTGTTATCAGAGAGTCAGCCGAGCCTCCGCTGACGGCTGCCTCATCAGCAGAGTAGATGTGATAACAATCTTAGTGGCACTGCAGCTCTGGGAAGGATTAGCCCACGGCGGCAGCTACCGTTGTGGCAGCTGCAGCCGTGGAAATGTCCCACAGTCACCAACAACAGGAAAACAAAACAGAAACCTTTCTCTGCTAGGTGGAAAAACACTGGCTCCCAACTCCATCCAATTTTCCTCGCTTATCTAATTTTCTTTCTTCTTTTGATTACTTTTCTCAACACTGCTGAGCAGAGTAATTTTACTTCTTCCCTCCTCCAGCTGCGGTGCAGTTTGGTGTGCTGAAGAGGTATTCGCAAAACAACGGAGCCGCCATTGAGGCAGCATGGCGAGCCTGGAGTCTTAATCGCTTAATTGGCAGGTGATGAAAAAGAAAGCTTGAGTATGAAACTCACATCTTGTCCCCCTCCTGCTCGGTCAACACTCAGGTGTTCGTCTGAGCTCTTCAGCTTCCTCACCTAAAAGAAAATAAGAGAAATTTGTTTTTACAAATGAAAGCTCTTCCACTTGATTCCTGAAAAAGTAACAACCATGAAATGATGCAAAATACATTACTTTGCAGCAAAATTTCTAACCATTTAACTTCAGTACATTTTATTATAATTTTATGTGAACACAATATTATGCATTCTCGAGAGGTGGATGGAAAATGATACAGTTTTAAACAATACATAAAAATAAAAACACCTATTTAATAAAAAAAAAATAACTGTGATATACACTGAAGAGGTGCAGTCAGATCATGTGGTACATTTTTTAAAAATCTGTATAAATGTTTTTAAATATTTAAATATTTACTTGTGCAAATATTTTTATATACACAAATAAAGATATTTTACACAGATATTTTTGTGTAAATATTTTTGTGAATCTACTCTATGACTGAATATCTTCTAGGTTGTCATATTGTGGTATTCTCTCTTTTCAGAAATATTAGACTATACTATTTATGAGAAAATAAATACATTTTTTTGTTTAATTAATTTTACTGCCATAATTATTTTCATTTTCTTTTATCTAATCATATTTCTCATTCTCCTTAGCAGGATGCCAATAGTGAGAAAGTCAGCAGCACATAATTAATTTGGAAGCATTATTGCGCTTGCTGTTTGCAGAGGCTTGGCATTTCTCTGGATGACTTTCATCGTTGTCTGCAGCTGCACATTAGCTCGCTCTGATTAGCAGAAACACTGAAAGGAGCAAGGAGAGAAGCTGTGGTGATTCCTTGTTTTCACTACTTAAATATATTTCAACATTGTGGAAGACAGTTGATTTATTCTAGGATACAAAAACGTTTGCTGCCCATCAGAAAAACTGAATAATAGAATTTGATATTTAAAATCTCTGCAATTATCGAGGGTTGTGTGTTAAAGCTTTGTGCTCATTATGTATGAAAACTAAAAGAGCAAAACTAGAAACCAGAGTAAAACTAAATCCAGAGTTATCCGAGTGTTTCCAAGGTTTTTGGACATAATGAGGAAGATAGCAGTTTGTGTTTGTAGCTTTATGGTAGGAAAACAGTGATATTTAAAAAAAGAATCGCCCATATAAATGTCAAGACTCTCTGCCTTTTCTCTTCCTGATGAACAGAAGCCCTGAGCTTGAACCAACCAGCATCTAGTAAATAACTCTGTGATGTACTGTGAGGAGTGTAGAGTGTGGTTTCTACCTTGGCACTGCTGTCAGAGTGGCGTCTGGCACAAGCTTGGAGCTGATTGATCCAAAACTGCTGCTCCTTAGTGTCAGACGCTGCAAAACGCACAGAGAGACATTACTGCGACTCATCCTGAACACTCAGGACATTAGGAATCCTTTATTAACCTCTATGCGAGTTCACATGGAGGTCAGCGTGGAGCAGTAAGGAAGTCATCTCCCTTAAGATGGCCGCCACTCGCTTTTTATTGCTATAGTGCCGTTCCACTTGCAGCAGTTTAACTTTTAAATTGAATTGAGTCTTAAACAGCAGCAGGAGCAGCAACATTCTCCCACTGACATGGCTGTTATTTCAAAGTAGAGACCTGGAACAACTCGTACATAGAGGAGACCAGGGTACATTCAGAATCACTATCAAGGCAACCTCAGTGTGGTCGCTAACTTATCTATCAAGATTTCCCTTCAAACAATCAAAACTGTTTCAGTAATATGGCATGTAGAACAAATGTTTTCTCATGGCACAACTTGCTATAATTTGAGCCATTGGCTGCCACTTTGACCGTATTTGTGCACACACATAAAATGCTAACGTTCATCTTCAGTTTATGACCTCATGTTGTAGCTCATAATTTGCAAAATTGATATGCAAGACAAATGTAAAAATATCTATTGTGGTCTAAACACAATTCTTCTGAAACTTATGATACACTAAATTCACTTTCAAGAGTGAAAAATGTTTGAGAAACAAAAGTCTAACCTCTTTACCCATGAGGTTCTTATTCAGGGTAAATATTTTAAAATAGTTGTTTGAAAAAAACTTTTGAAAATTATGTCGTTTTCCTTACATTTCAGAAATAGGTTGTACTTTCTTTGGGTCTGCTGCATGAAAACATCCTGACAGGTGAACCTGATGAAGAGCTGTTCCTCTTTAGGGCAAAATGTGGCATTAACCCTCCTGTTCTCATTTTACTGACTAGTTATTGGAGAGAAATGTCTTTGATAAGACTGATAAGTGTAATACAAAAAGCAGGTTTGAAACCATAATAAGTAACTGCTAATTAAAATTATATACAGCACAAACATTTTTATTGATGCTTTTCTTCCAAAGATGCAGAGTTCCCTGCAGTACCTCTAAATTTCAGACTTTTATGAAGGTCTTTCAAGGGTTTTCTCTGGTCTTCGGCTGCAGCCAAATCCAGTTTGTTTTTAATCAATTTAAACGTTTTAGCTTTTGAACTGAAATCAAATGTGCTGAATTGGGGCTTAGTCAGACACAGACAAAAAACAAGCAATGCAAAACTCCTTCGGGGAGTTTGTGACAGATTTTCAGATGACATGTGCAGCAGTGAGCCACATTAAAAACCATCTACATGCACAAACGTCATAGATGATCTCAAAATTATGCTAAATTACTAGACTGTCTACCCATCCATCTCTGAGTTTATTCATCCATTTGTCCATCGGTTTGCCATCCATCCTTCAATCTAACCTGTCATCCTCTCATACTTTTATCAATCTGTTCAATCCATCCAAGTATCCATCAATGCCTTCGACTATTTAGTACAAATTACCTGTCAGCCAGCAATAAGTGTCATTAACAACAAACACCGCACCTGATCTCTCATTCCTGTAACAATCATAAACAGAGGTTTAAACAGAAGCCTGTTTGATCAGTTCAATGCTTCTCCAACCTGGAGTCAATAATGACTCTTCAGGTCTAACAGGAAAAAAATGAACACAAAGAGTTACAGAAAGTCGGGTGCATCTTCAGTATTTATGACCTAACCCAAGAATATGGATACATTGGTGGAGGATGCTTCGCTGCAAAGAGAAGTAATTTTGCAGCCGTCAGTCACTTTCAGTGCCAACTTTAAAATATCAACAAAGAGCCTCTGAGTGAAGAGGCATCTCTGCAAAAAAAATAAAATAAAAAATGAGACAAGTGCACCAGGAAAGATGTTTTTCTCCCACTGAGAGTGGCTGCTCGGCTCTGCAGGAGAGCAGCTTCCGTACAGAAACACCTGCTCCGAGCCATCTTTCTGCAATAATATCCAGTAACAAGCTTCTGACTTTTTGTCTTGTTGTCATCATCCACAGGCATCTCTCACTCTGAAGGCAACGCTTACCCTCTGAATCTCATCCAGGAAAACGTCTGTGTGTGATGTGCACAAGCTCTGCTGTAATTAGAAATAATTAGTCAGCTATAGAGAGGAGAGCAGCCTCCGGGTGCGTCTATGCTAATGTGCACCTGTTCATAAGGTGGCATATAGTACAATGCAGAAATCATCCTCATTTCTTTACGTTATGCTCGGCCTCACTTCCACCTTTCCTGCTCTGCAATATCACCAAATGCAATTTGGCTAAAAGCAATGAAGCACCTCAGTTCTTCAGTCATGATATAAAAAGAAAATATACCCTCACTCAAAGGTACGAAGGAGCATTAGAGCCAAAAAATACTAAAATTAAAGAACTAGAATAAAGTCATATGAGAATATAGTTGTAACAATGTGTGAATAATGCCATAAAATTTCAAGATTAAAGTGATAGTAATATGAAGCTGTAATACTAAGAGAATAAAGTTTAAACAGTATGAGAATAACGTTAAAAAATCATGAGAAAAAAGCCGTAATATTTCAATAATAAAGTCATAATATTATAATTTTATTCAAGAATAAACACATAATATTATAACTTTATAACATTATAAAGCCATATTTATGACTTTATGTATAAAGTCATATATATATATATATATATAAGGCTATATATATGACTTTATTTAAATAAGTTATATTTATGTCATAATATTATGACCTTATTCTCGTAATTTTATGACTTCACTCTGGTATTTTTTTTATTTCATGAAATTAAAAAAAAAAAAAATACAATACAATGATTTTTATTTTCTTATGTGGCTGTAATGCTTCACTGTACAAGGGATTTAACGTCTTAGGAAATTTTTTTTTAAATTTGTTCTTTACTTTGCTCTGCAATAATTAAAATACAGGCTCAAGTGCCCAAAAACACACAATATATTTCACATCGCTATTCATCTAAGTTTTTACGCTCTGCATGCAGTAAATTACATCCTTCCAGGTGAAATCCGATGGGTTTTTTTTTTTTTGGCAACCCCCTTTCTATGTACATACTCATAATACACATATTATACATCATCCGCAAAGAAGTAAAATCAGTATTGAGGAAGAACTATAGAACTGCTGCTTGAGACCACTTTAAAAGATAACTGAGATGGTTTAAGACTTTTGCACACCAGACTCTACACCAGAAACATTGACCAGTCATGCCGTCGCTAAGGGCAACTGAACAAAGAAAGATATGAAACCATTTTTTAGTAAGAAGGGGTGGAGAGTAGAAACACCGACAGCTCAATTTATTTAACAAGCAGAAGTTCAAACTGGAAGCTGATGCCAAAATCAGCAGCAATGACAGACACTTGTCCTGATATTTAAATTCCAGCATCCGTCTCGACGGCAGGGCGAACGATACGCAAAAGCTGCAGGATGACAGACAGCGAAACCTCGTCCTCCTCGGACAATTAATACCACCTGATTACTTTAATTACAGCCCTGTGAAAGATGTTATTGGTTATGATAATGTCGAGTGTGAAGATTAATGCTTAGACCAACAGTTTGGTCTGATGAGAGCAAATGCATATTTTAAAAAGCGCCACACCGAAGACATATTTTAAACTAAATGGACAAGCTGACAAGAGGTACAATGGCTACCTGCAATTACAGTAAGCAGCCCATAAAAGCATCACAGCGATGCTTCTCATAAACCCCATGGATATTCTTACTTAAAGCTCTGACACTATATCATACACTGAAAGTTAATTTGTTGTAATTACAGGTCTAACTGCTTTACTAATTGGCATTTATGACCTTGATCTCATTTGTGCAGCAAACTCCTTTATGGTACGAGTTAGTGTGGAGCGGTGAATTTCAAATTTACATGCACGACAACGTGGATGTCAGATTTAAGCAGAATAATTGGACTTTATTTAAGCAAACGCCACATTGATGAAGTCGGAGACTGAATCCTCCGTGTGTGGCTCCTAACTACAGCTATTAGTGAAGGCAGTGTGAAAGAATGAAAACGTATAAAAATGAGAATATGAAGTGTTTTAGATCTAATGATGGTGTCCTAAAAGAGGAGATGGAGAATACTTATGACTCAAAGTCAGATCTTCCTTTAGATAATGACTTTGGTACTAAAGAGAGACCAGCCTTATTCTTTCAAAGTAGTAATGTGAATCTTTTGTTACTTTTTACCAAAAATATCAGAACTGGACATAAAACGCCTTTATTTGGTATACTCTGTCTTACAGTAGATGGGACTAACAATTTCTGTGACTTACATGGGTTTTATAAGTAATATTGCTCATTTTCACGTTGTTCATTTTCCATTTGGAGGCATAAATACTTAGGCTGCGTTCACACTGCAGAACGAACTGACCCAGTGCCGATTCTTTCGCCTTAACGCGACCTGTATCCGATCTTTTCATGACAGTCTGAACAACACAGGTTGGACTTTTTTTCGAATGTGACTCAGACCACTTGGATATCCGATACGTATCCAATCTTAAAGTGACCTGAATCTGAACGTCCAGGTCACGTTCATCCAACCTGAACGTCATTAATACCAGACAAACGTCGCTATCCTGCGTCCTGATACACGGAAGAGGGAAGAAAAACAACAATCATGGCGGACGATAATGAGGATAAAGTTGTTAATGTACTGGCTCCGGTCGGACAACAACTTTACAATCATAAGATATGCTCCACCGCTAGCATCCATGTTTACTTTTTTATGGCAGATGGCAAAACACTGAGCACGCTCTCTACGTGTGACGTTATTGTGCCCTCTACTGCGCATGTGCGACACTGTCAAGTCTAAAAGTGTCCTGCACTTTTAGACCTTATTTTATTATCTTCTTGTTGTATGTTGTTTTTAACTTTTTGTACAAGCACTTCGAATTGTCTCTGGCTGAAAGGTGCTAATATAAATAAAGCTGCCTTGCCTTGCCTAACTGGAGATCACATACGAGTCGCATATATTTGGAAGAAAATCGGAGCTGGATCACTGCTGCAGAGTGAACAAACCTTTAATTTCACATTTCAGACCCAGTTAGTAAATCTATGCGGAAGGTGACTGATCCAGTAAAACGCCAAATCACTTCATTCTGGAGATGTTAGTAAAATGCAGACTACAGAAGCATCCTCTTCATGAGATTGTCACACATAGTAGCATCTTCCTCGGTATCTGTATCAGAGGCTTCCTCAGATCTGCTGCAACACTGACTTCTACAGGAGATTCTTCCTGGCCACAGCCATCACCATCCACAACTTGGATAATACGAGTTAAAGCATTCCAATTACTTTTGTGGTTAAAAATGTACTTCAGAACTTAATAGGACTGAATTGGAACAAACTGAAATTTAAATCCTACAAACAAGCAAGAGGCAAGAATTATTTATCACTCATAGGGAACTTCCACTTAACATTTCATTCAAGTAATTATTTCTACAAAAACACCTGTAAGTTTTCCTGTGAATAGAAATGAAATTGATGTAATCAGAAGTGTTACAAATAAAAAAATAAACAGTTACAAATTTGGTTTTTAAATAGTTTTCTTATAATTGGATCCATTATGTACAAGATAAAAGAAAATTAATTGTGTAAACAATTTTTTTATAATCCATGAATAATGTTCAGTGTTCATCACATTGAAAATGTCAACATAAAATTTTGAAATGGGGGATTCCTGCAGAACCGCCTGCTGACCACTAAATGTTGCAACAGGAAACGAAGCGAAGTGTTTCTGTCCACACTAAAAGGAAGTCTATAACACCTTAAATTAAAAGTTGATAACACCCCAGTCCACATAACTCACTGGATGCTGAACTGGGAATCTATCTTAATGACTCCTCGCACTTAAATTACTGCATTTTAATTATTTGGAGCCATAATGAAGGATTCCTGATGAACCGGTTTGCATCCTGCTGAACAGAATCTCGCTGCCTCAGTGTCGGGCAGAAGCTTCATATGATTTATAGCTTCATTTTCCATCACAGAACTCAGCCGTACAAAGACTCTAACTACTATTCATCTTTCTTCTGCAACAAAAACAAAAAGCCCCACAGATCCACATATTAGGTGCGACAATAAAAGCACTGTGCTCGACTGATTCAGAGCTTAAAAGCATCATGTTTCCTTCCTGCAGGCTGTGGCGCCTTGCACGGATTAACAGAACTTGATCAAATCACTTTTTAAAAAAAAACATTACTTTGAGCACAAAGATGCCTTTTAAAGGTTCGTTTACTTGATAAGATTTTAACCCTTTCATGCATGAATTATAATCCTTTATGTCAGGATTTTTTCCAAACTATTTTCGATTTTCTTAATGCATAAAAGCGGTGGGGAAAAAATGTTTTGTAAAACAACATTTTGCTTACAAATTCTTTCTAGGATTTTTTTTCTGGGTGATCTGATGTAATTTTCTCCAAATACAAAGTTGTTATTTGTAAAATACATCAGTAGTATTGATGGTTAGGGGTTACTTGATGTCATAACCTTTTTTTTTTACCTACAAGAGTTTCTACAGTAAAAGAAGGGACTGGATATTCCTGACCTACTTGCACTTGCAGTGGATGGCCAGTAGTAGGCAGTGTATTGTATGATGCATGTATGTCCACTTCAGTGGCCTGTGTGCATTTATAGCAAATGGCTTCTAGCTGCCCACTGCAGTGGCCACTATGCATGAAAGGGTGAACATATTTGTATTCACTCAGGTCGTTTTTGACAATAAACTGTATTTATTGAACTAAAATGTTTTAATGTCACAAGCTAATATTTATTTATTTATTTTTTGCAGAGCTTATCTGACGTCTCTCCACAAAATCTGAGCTTTAATTCTGCTTGACTGAAAATGTACTATTCTGATTCCTCGCAAAACGTCACCAGAACTGGAACTTCCTCTTCCACCTGAGCCGCAGAACAGAACCAGGACTTTTCTGGATCATTTTCTCCACTTAGCTCAATTCACTGGATCACGGAGTTATTCACGGAATATATGCCAAGTTATTCTGATATCCTTCCCCTGGAGGCTGCAAGGGGCATTCCAGCGGCTCAAACGGAGCCACAGTAAAAAGGAGTTTCTCCCGCTTCAGTGAATACAGGTCACAGGCAGAGCAGAGGCCGTCAGCGCAGTCACCAGCTGCAGACTCCTGCTGGAGCAATTACCAAACAGAAATCTGTTTTTAAGCAGATTACTTCCTTGTTAGCCTTCTGTTAACAGAGATAAGAATGGTTATTATTTATGCCCTATTTCTTTGATTGCATTACCAACTGAATATCGTGTAGAGCACTTCAGTAACAAACTGGTGTGATGATATTATGGTCTTTGGGAGTTAATCCAGAGCTCTTTAGGGGTGAATTTTAGAATCAGTGCTCTCGTCATTACACATAATGGAGCATGAGAGTCCCCCGACTTGTTTGAGCATGAATACTTTCATTATTGCAGCAGCATGTATTTATCATAGGTGCTGCAAAAGGAATCCTGATAGCAGTAACTGCATCCACAATGTACGACACTTGACACTTCTCGTAATTGGTGGTTGAACTAAACGGATTTTAACCCCCCCCCCCCAAAATGCTAATACATCACTATGCATCACACTCACCATGAAATATGGCTATGAACCAGCCAGAAGCGCAAACACCTTCAAATTTCACATATGGATAATTTGCTTGACCAAATAAAGTGGTGGGTTCTTCAAGCTTCAGAAAAAAACTTATTTTCAGAAAATGAGAAATGGTCAAAATAAGGAAAAAGGTGCAGAGCTTTCAGACCTCAAATAATGCAAAGAAAACAAGAAATATTCATTTAGAAACAACAATACTAATGTTTTAACTCAGGAAGAGTTCAGAAATCAGCATTTGGTGGAATAACCAGGAGGTTTTAATGGGGTTCAGTGCAGTGGGCTCAGTTTTTTTCCAGAGTTGTGTAAACATATATATGCACATGTGTGCATCTAGGTAGGTATGTAAATATGTGCTGTATAGAAAGGACCAGTCAGAGCTGTGAATTAGCCTTAGCTATTTGTGGATCATCTGCAAACGCTGCTCTGTTAATTTGTTTGCCTGAATTTTTTCATTTACAGTGAGGCTGAAACTGATGGTGGAGGTGCAGAAACTTCCAAGGATTTAAGAGGAATAAAGAAAAAGTTACTTTAGTTTTTGGATTTTTTAGGCCCAGTATTTTGACAGAGGCACACATTTACTTGGTAAATTCTGCGTAATCCATGGTAGCCAAGCTCAGTTTGAGGTCATACCTTTAAGTTTGTAAAGCTCCCCGTTGACAGAGTGAACCATGAACATGTAGGGCGCCTCGTCGCTCGTGGTTACAGAGGCACCGATGAGGGGCAGCGACCCTCGAGGCTTCTGGGTTTTCCCCTGCTCGTTGATGAAGTACTGCAGCTGGCCGAGCTCGGGATCCAACACAAAGTACCTGCAGGAACACGGAGGCAAAAACAGAAGGGAGTTAAGAGATTAATGAACCAGAGAAAAAGAGAGCCGAGAGGGAAATAGAAAACGCACCATTACTGTTATCATCGCTATCATTTTACTTTATGTTCACATTATGATTGTGAAACTTTTTAATTTTCCTGCTGCACAAACTTTTTAAGTTGTGCTGTTGAGTGCAAAAATAAAATGAATGAGAGAAGGAGGGAGAACATGAATGAAAGTGAGATTAAGCAGAAATAGAAACAACACTCTTGTATTTTTCACCTCCCAAGCAGGATATTTCTAACCACAACTTCCTCAGATGCATATTTTGCATCTGCTTGGACTAAGATGGAGCCACCATCCTGTTAGCAGAATCCAGAAGTGTAATGTTGGAGGACGATCCCCACACCTTCCTGTCTGTGATTAACAAATCAATGTTAATCACATGTAACTATGTAACTGAACCTCTCCCTCCTCTGTCTCTTACCAGAAGATTCAGACCCGCTAAGACACATAACCTATAAGACACAGATAGGAAGACGCATTTTACTGCCTGTGGTCTGAAAGGAAGTGATATAACGTTCAATAAGCTGACCTATCTGCACTGCCTAACGATTTGTTCTGGTCATTAGAGTTCAAAACAGTCCAGCGTGTGCAGCGGCCTGAGGTAGGGAGCCGTCATGTTTGACCTGCATTCTGCTGCAGCGTTGCCCTGCGTCACAATTTTTACAACCAGATAAACTTTCCATCATTTTCTGCACTACCTGCTGCTTTCATTCACAATTCTGCTAATTCTGGTTTTTATTTAAACGTTAAGATAGAAGAGGGAACACAATAGGGACAAAGCTTTGCTTTCTTTGTTTCTTTCTGAAACAAAGAAAGCAAAGCAGGTTAAGTCCTTCTCCTGTCGCCTCATTTTACTCTGCCTGCAGGCAATGCTACGTCAGTCAAGCTAACTGGAAGTATAAGCAATTTACAGTTGCTGGGTAATAAATAAATTGCATCAGTTAATTTAACTTTTGGTTTTTGAAGATTTAGTTTTTGGAAAATTTTGTTTGTTTTTTTTTCACCAATGCAGTCTTGGGTTTCCAAATATAACAATCAGGCTAAGATTTTCTTTTTCTTTTTTCTTTACAAGGATAAAGTCATAATATTACAGGGATAAAGTTGTAATAATACAAGAATAAAGTTGTATGGCAATAAAGTCTAAATTATAAGATAATAAAGTTCTGATATTACCAGAATCATAAAGAAGTCATAACTTTAAGAGAATAAAGCAGTGATTTCATGCTTACATACTAGCTTGGCAGAGCAGCAAAACTGATTTTGTGCAAAAAAATGTGAAAAATATTTTTGGTGCAGCCCATAGACCTATACTAACCTGTTCAAGAAAACACAATACGACATACACTGTAAAACATTTGAAGGTGGATTAACTTGAAAATTAAAGTCCACCTGCTGCCTTGAAAATGCAATTTTAGTCAACAAGAAAATTGTTTTGGTTTTGACTCAGAAATTAAAGTTCATGAAGCTGATTTAACAACAAGAGACAAGTTTTCTAGAAATTGTTTTTTAAGTTCATTAATCTTGAACTGTGAGTTTTAACTTAATGTTGCAATTTAAACCAAATAATTATTTCACAATACGCAAGAAAAAAACTGCCCTCACCTAGTTAAAGAGCCACATTTATCTATTATTTTTACTCATTAATGGAGTTAAAATAGCTACTTATTTCACTTTATAATAATTTAAATTCTTGTTTCATATTGCAAAGACAAAATTTCTGATCTAATCATGAATTTTATTAAACATCATAATTAATTCAGCTCAAAAACATTTAGTGTTTCTGAGCTGAGAGATAAGTTGGCAAAGCTTATCTCTAAGCTTTGCCAACTTAAAATTGCATCAAAATGAACATTTGCTTTAAGACAAGAGTCAGATCAATGTAACGCACTTCCATCAGAAATACAAAATACGCCGCTAAGCATTCTGGGAAATAGTTCCGACTCCTGTCTTTTTCTTCTTTCAGTTTTTTTAAGTGTTAACCTAAAAACTCTAGTTTATTCAACTCTTGGAGATTTGACTAAATTAACACAACTTTCTACTGTAAGTTTATCTTTCACAAACTCACATTTAGTTCAAAATCTGAAACCCGCTAAATTTATTTGACTTAAAGAGCAGAAAATATTAGATGCAACTAAATGTGGCTCAAACATTTTAAAAATGTGCTATATTACGGTATACTTGTGGAAACTGGAACATGAAGACAAATTTTTTAAATAGTGTTTTAACTACTTCTTTATAATAGTAATTGATTCCCCTAATGCACAAAGTCATTTATGGCGAAGACTGCAAAAATAAGCTCACAGACTTCATCCTCTAACTGAGGCACATTCTGGTTTTGTTTCCCCGACAGGAAGCAGTGGATCCCGCTGTCTGAAAACCGATCGCCTCCCACAGCCTTGCCCTCTTCCGTCAGCAGAGCCGCTGACTTGTGTTGACCAGAGCCAACCGGGGAACAATCTGCCTGCATCAGTTTGCGTCCGCCCCTCTCTGTTTCTCTCTCTCTCGCGCGCTGCATGTACACCACCCCGACAGAACGTCAAGTCCTATCACCCTGTTGTTCAGTCAGCAGAATGGAGCCTTTTACCGTTGACCCCTCCAGGCAATCTTGGCTTTTGCAGCTAAAACTCACTGCAGACTTTTAACATGATGAATGACGCCGGGGAGCAAACCTTGGGCTTGATACTCTCTCATGTCAGAGTGCGGCTGATATTACCCAACCTGCAAGGCCACAGACTCAGCAACGGGCCAAGTGTTTGCTTCTGGAGGCAGAAGGGAACGGGCAATATTTTAATTTCACTATATTCAATGAGTTATCTCCAAACGGCAGAGAGGGAGGGCGAAACGTTGATGTGACAAAGTGTTGCCACCCTTCTAAGTGCAATACAGTAATTGATATGCTGGCACCAAATGCAGTTATTCAAAATAAAATGAAAAAAATAAGTAACTCTAAAAAGATTTATGGAAGCACTGAAGACACGAAAAGGTTAAGTTTATTCAGGAAAAACAAAGTTGACAGCAGTAAACAACAAAACTTATTTTGTGCAAGACGGATAGATCCACTGTTTGGCTGATTATGTAAATTATTAAGAAGAAGAACTACGAAGTGATTACTTCGACTGAAATGATTCGTCGAGTGGCTGGATTATAAAACTCCTCCAGGGTAGATCTGGTGCTTCATTTAATCCATGTGACTGCATCCTAATAATTTGTCATTTTGTTTCATCAGGACAATTTTAACATCTCAAAACGCGTTTATTTGTACATTAGCGTCCAAAATCATCATGTCTGTCTGGGGTTTTGGACAAAATGCTGCTTGGAAACTATCTGTTTTCTATTTTCTGTTTATTCTTTTCAATAAAGTCAAACACAAACTCAAATCCAGGTTTTTTGGGGTTTTTTTTTTCTTATTTTACTGTCAGAATCCCATATTATCAAATGTGACCCTTTTATACATTTTTAGTAAAAACTGCATTTAATTTCCAGTTGGCATTGTTTAACATTTGCTTTAAAAAACAGTTTATTTTGTTTCCTTATTATTCCAATAAATCACAACAATAATTAGGCTGTATGAAACGCTTAGTCAGGCCATTTGTTCTCATTAACAGTATCGCTCCCATTTCCTAATGCAATCCCACCGATGCTGCAAGGACCGGCTCGTCAGCAGAATTACATCTTCACTTGTTTGGTGGTTAATTCTCAAAAAATGCTCATGGGGACAACAGAGCAGAGCGAGGAAGCGAATCACATTCATTGTCAGAGTCATAGATTCTTGTTCTGCAGCAAAGTGACTGTCAGGAAATGTATGTACAGTCATCATTTTACCATCTTGTGGTGTGACGAGAAGCTGTTTTCAGAAATATTCAGTCACCTCAGTATGAGCTTCCCACTCATGTTTGGGTTTTCTCAGCATCTCCACATTTCCCTTCAAATATCTGCTTTTCTACTCGGAGCAAGTAATGAACTGTCGGGATGCCTGAGCTCATTTGTTGAACAAATTACCCTCTTTTTGACTTGGACCACTTTGTTTTATGTCTAATAGTGATTTAATCCATTTGTCTCAAGTACAAGTGCCTCTCAAAGTCAATTTTCCAAAACATCCCGCAGTAAACAAACAACTCCTTATTAAAATCCAAATAATAGGATACACCAGACAAATGGGCCTGTTTGAGATTCTCGCTACGATAACTTGTAAAAAATATTATTTTCACAGTTATAACAAAGGTTTGAAAGAAAAATCGTTTTAGAAATCTAGCTATATTTTAAGGGGTGCACCGATTTATTGGTGTTGATTTCCTCAATTTTGGGGGACCAATGATCGGCCGATACATGCATGTGAACCCGATCTTATCTACTTCAGCAATGGTCTAAAAATCAGCCACTGTCCTCTTCTGCTCTCCCGTGGGAAAGGTTTGACTGACAGACGGCCCACCAGGTCATGTTTGCATATTTGAAGTTAACATTAGACAACGCTCTGTTGCGCACTCAGTGACTTTCTTGCTATATTTAATGACATTACAGACTAAAAAAATATTGGTATCGGTCAAAATCGGAATCAGCAGGTCAGAATTTTTAAAGATCGGTAATTGTGACTGGCCAAAAAAACTACAATCGGTCGATTTCTGCTAAATTTAGCAGAAATCGACTGTTAAATTTATCTCTGCTGCAGTCTGAGATTTTCTAAGTCTTTTCCTGACCCTGGGATACGTTGACTGCAACGAGATTTGCTTAAACCTTTAAGTCCTACACAGAGCGCTGGCGATCCAACCAAATTTGCAGTACCGTAATTCCGCTACACTTTGCGCTACCTGAAAGATTCCAACAGTTTCTGAAAGGGGAGACTTTGCGCTTTCCCAGCCAATATCGGGTTATTGCGGTAATTTCACTCCCGCCGTAGCAGGAAGTGAAATGAGGGGCACGCTTTTAATAGACGGTAAATTGTGAAAATAACCTGATAGATATTGAAAGTTCCAGTTGTTATGGATAAATGGGCAAAAAATATTTACTGACAGGACATTTAAAGAACTGCATACAATTAAAATAAGCAAAAATATCCAGGCAGTCATTTTAAATTGAAAATAAAGAAAACACCTGCTACCAACTTCAAATCACTTAATAATAACTACAGTTCAGTCTTTCCTCTGCAAAATAACTGAAAGCTGAACTCATTCCGATGAATTTCTGCTGTATTTCCGTCCACAGCGACCTGTGATGCAGTGAATTCCTGGAGTTGGGCGTCAAAAGACACTAAAATTACCAGGACACTGAGCTAACTCTATAAGTATTCTTCCTTTTATCAACAACAGAGTCTCACTGGAGAGCTGCATTACCTCACAGCTTTAATCAAAGGAGTACAGGCCTGAGTGCATTTGAAACAGAATGATTCATCCTCTGCGTGCTCCCTGTGCTCTCGACTACTTAAGAAGGCATATATTCAGGAACCTCACATTCTGCATGATCAAAGCCTCATTTTCATGTGATGAGATGTTTGAAAAGAAGATTGTGAGAGCTACAAATGCTTCATATTCTTTTATGTGCACACAAGTGATTAGGATGCCAGCTCACATTTCATAAACAGTAGCAGAAATCCAGATTGTGCATAAAAGGCGCTTTTTTTAACCAGTGGAAGACTGAATTCTTACAAAATTTTAAATATTTTCCATTGCTTCCTGACTCTGTCTCCGCTTCCTACCACCGTAAGCAGCTCTCAGCCACAATCAAAATTTTGCAGTCCGGTTCTGCAGAACAAATCAGCCTCAACTACACCCAGAGTCAAATAATCACAGTAAGCCTGCAGGGATGGAGTTTATCCTAAAACTGCACACCAGCTTCCATTACAGCCACAAAACCTCCACCAGGTAAATCCTGACTGACACACAACCGTCGTCGTGTTTACGCTACAGGAGCTAAAGCTTGACAGGATTCATTATTGTAACTGTTCTGCATCAACTTCATAACTCTCCTCTGAGGTGCACAACTTTATTTTAGTACGTTGGTCATAAATAGGATGGTTACAGCAATCGTCTTCTCCTAAATGTTTATATCAGTAGCTATGGAAAATTAATAGCATAATAATAATTATAATACTTTTAATTTCTCGTGAACAAGAGAAGAACATGCAGAAAGAAAAGGAAAATTAAAATTAAAATACCAACGTTGAGCCAGTAGATGGTGATAAACATTTACACAACAAAACACAAAAGGACATTCTCCATACAGATAACTTTCCTGAACAACTGGTTACATATTTGAATATTGTTGATTATTTTTTCTTAATACTTAAACTTTTCAAACACACAAAGTTTAGTTGTAACATTATTTTAAAAATATCAAGCCAGACATGAAATAATTGGTAAAAACTGTGTTGTTACTGTTGCTTTAGCAATATGTATCATTCTTGTTTTATTTGTAGTCTAAGTTTTTCCTGGTTTGGCTGCTTTTCAAACCCCAGTCAGTAGCTTGTGAAGTTCCTACATATTTCTGCTTCCCACATTCTCTTTTGAATATTTTGATATGCTCTAAATTAAAAATTGTGAGTAGAGAAATCTGTGAATCCCAAATAGGTGGGCGTCCATGGTGTAACAGCCGAACAAAAATCAGCACTCAAGCTGTTGCGGCGTTGCAACCAGCAGCCCCTGCAGCTGTACAGCTGTCCACACTGTGGGTTACCTTGAAACTCCTCAACATTATAATTATCGTACCTTTTATTGATTTTCCCTTTGCTATTCACAAAATTGTGGGAAAAAAAAAAAAAAATGTCTCTTGTGTAAAAATATCGAGCCCACATCTGCATGTGTCTGCGGGCACATGTCCATCCTAAACCTAAATGTTGTTGGTCAGTTAACTTTTATTTGGCGTTCTTTCTGTAAACTAAATGCAGCGAAGTTAGCTAAAAATGAAGAAGTGCACTTTTAACCCTCACGCAGTTTTAAGAGGGGTCTAGTGAACCCCGCATGAACTTTCTATCCTCCGTGCGATCCCCCTGCGCTTCTACGTTTTTGTTTTTTTTTTTTGTTCAGGAGCTGAAGCGCTGACACTTCGCTGATCGACCGTGACATCTGCCGCGCTCTTCCCCAGCGTCACGCCAGACTGAGAGTTAAACAGTCAAATAGTCAATGCGTTTGTCAAAAAGAGTAGAAATTAAGCAAACATTGTCGCTTCAACTCCTTCTTCTCAGGGAGTCTAAGACACAACACATGAACCTGTGAATCTCCGTCCTCCTCCTCCTGTGGATCACATGGGTAGGCTTTGCTTTTCTGTCTTCATTATTCAGTGTAATGTGTGTCGCATTGTGCGGGAAGCATCGTGTGTCATGTGGATCCGATCTGCTGTTTCTTGCCATGTGCCTGTCTCATATTTGTGTGGGTTAGGTTTGTGCGGTTTATGAGTGTTGGGGATGCGACTGTGTTCGTGTGGATTAGGTGCAACGACAGTTTTGTGCGTTCCCTCCGATAACATCCTGCAGGCGCCCCAATTGTAGCCATTGATACATCAGTGTATTGTGCAGTTCTAGTCTGAAAGTTGAAATGAACAAATCATCACCCATGCTATTACGTATTATTTATAAATTAATATAAATACAAACTGTTGTTGCTTCTTCTCTTCAGGCACTTTCATAGCAACCCATGCCATTATGCTACATTCCATCATGTTATTTTTTTACTTTAAATACAGCTTACTTAGATTTCACTGCTTTAACTCCTGAATTTTACACATGGGTATCAATACATGAACAACTTATGTCAAAGACAGGTAAGCAAAAAAACTAATAAATTATAATTTATCTATTTGCATCGACAAATCTTACAAGGGAGCTTTCTGAGTGTATTGTGATTCTTTTTTTCTTTCACCTAGAATTAGCACCAGTAACCTGACAGCAGCGTGCGCCCAGAAGAGCCTGGTATCTCTATCGATTCTGCACAGAAACATACGTCTCCTACACTACACAACAGCACTTCATGCTAACAAATGTCCACCCACGCAGTGCAGAATTAGCTCCACTCAGGTCTGCGTGCCACATGACACACACACACACACAGTGTGTTTCCCCACATGATGCACTGTGAAACGTGACCAACATCTCTAATCCCTCCAAATGAACCTGGGCTCTTCTCCTTCACAGGTTTCCACAATTAAATGCTGCAGGCACTTTTAGATATTAGCTGCTTATAGCTTTAAATGCTAAACACCTGGGGACCAGTAGACTGTCCAGATACTGCCCCTTCTCCTCTAATCTGTTTGGAAAAACATGAGCCTAAAGCTGCTGTGACAAGCGCTGTCATAAGCACAACATTTTAACAACCAAGCTTAAGCTCTTTAACATTCAAAGTAAAAAATAAAAACCATGGGATTAAAACACTACAACGCCTAAGTACCAGGCAGATATCAAGGAAATAAAAAATCAAACAAAGAAGACAAAGAAAACGTAAAGATCAGTGTTCACATGATTTAATTTTTTGAGGGCAAAAACTTATAAAACCAACACAGCCCTCTTTAAAAAAGTCATTAAATCATATATTAACTGGGAACTACCGCTTTTTGGTTGAATTTCAAAAGCTAAAAATCCAGGCCTGATTACTACCAAATCTTTAAAATAAAGAAATTACTTAAACAGAACCTGCCTTACAGCATGAAGTAGGCTAAAAGATCACATGCAAATCTGCATACAGTGTGAATACCAGTCTAAAAATTCTGATAGCTTCCTATTTTAATAGTTCAAGAACCAAATTTAATATAATATACATTAATATGCTCAGAAGAAACCACAGATGCTAACGTTTACAGTATTCCTCGTCTCCTCTCTGTACAGTCAAAGCGTCAAGGAAAATAAATGGCGCTCCTGGATTAGCATGTCAAGTAGCATTGTTTTAAATTTCCAAGTTTTCTTTCCAATATTTTAAATATGCTCTATGAAAAAAAATTTGTCAGCAGACGGGTTTTCTGCAAATACCGAATCACAAATAGCGCTGCTGCATAAGCCACCCAAACATTTGGCATAAACTGGGGCAGACAGAGCGTCTGCATACCTTAGCATGAGTTTAACAAGCAGTATTACTAGTTAATAGCTGAAACATTTCTGTAGTATTGAATGTAGCATTGGCGCACGACGAGCAGTTAACTGGAGATATGCTGTAATGTCAAACGATTAGAAATGTGAACCTGGAACTTTACTTACTCCAAGCCGTTTATCTTTGTATGTCAAAGAAATGCTACACACATATTCAATAGTGGGATGGGGGAACGCATTTCTTATAACTGGATTAGATTATTTTTAAAGCCACAGCACTAACAAAAATATTAGGACATCAAAAAGTTTTAGTTTTATAGGTTTGGCCCAGTATTACACACAGATAATCATTATTGATTAGTTACATCTAATCAAGTCCTATCTCTCATTTCAACCAGTTTAAAATGAAATAGATTTTTTTTTTTGCCCTAATAAGAGGTAAATTAATCTTAGTCCTTTACACAACATAGAGGTAAACTGGTGTTTCAGGGATTTTAAGAGATCATTTTTCCTGATGTGACTGCAGGTTTTGGTTCAGATGACAATTCCAGTGTTAGCTATTTGTATCCACAGAGTCATTCGTCTTGAGGCCACGCCACTGGCGCAGGTGGATGCACTGGGAGAAATCTTTCCCATAAAGCCGGATGATCGCCTTCAGGCTCTTTGAAATTGAGACATGTCAGGTAGGATCACCTCAGAAGAGGAAATCCATCTGTTAAATCCCTTCCTTCGCCTTAAAATAACCACAATCTGTCAGGTAAAACACAGTTATAGTTGCTCTAGAATGAATTTTCACAGAACATCAAACCATTTAAATATATTAGAGTCATTTAATGTGCGTGGAATAGAAAGTTACCCAGGTATTCTGCATCAAGGTGCAGATCAGTGCATCATCTCCCTGTCAGTTCATAGAGGAAGGAGCAGCTTTCCCTGATCTCCCCCCTCCACCTCTCTGTACCCTTCCCCGCTCACATACGTTGGCATCAAGCCCAGATGATATACAGTTTCATAAAGCCTCGGCTTCCTTTTCTTCCGCAGCACTGCTACAGTACATTGCCACAGTGGGACACTCCGTTATTTCTGTGTGGGTAGGAAAGAACTAATTTTACTGCAAAAAAAAAAAAAAAAAAATCACACAGAAGCTGCAGAACGGAAATCCTGCATAATTTATGTTAACTGTTCAGCAAAAACTTAGCAGAAAAAAGGGTCTCATTCTGCAAAAAAAAAAAAAAAAAAAAAAAAAAAACCCCCAATGTTCAGATGTTTTATGTCTGGCTCAAAGCTACGTCCACCACGACCAGAGCAGGGATTTTAAATTAAAAAGTCTCACAGAACTTCTTCTGAAAACCCTGAGTGGTGTAAATTGGATGAGGCAGCGAGGGAGGGAAGCCATAAAGGCTGCATGAGTCACACTACAGCGAACTGCTGTGATCTCCTCTGCTGCTCCAAAGAAATCCTCTGCTTAATTATGAGAGCTGCAGCAATGTCCAAACAACGCGCCACCAGACATTCGCTGGATAAGGAAATAAATACCTTTATATTCTAAACAATTGTAAAAGGCTTTGCTCGGATGTGGCTCAGTTACTAGAAAATGTTTTTACAGTGCAACTGAAATGTTTGTTTCTCCTAAAACACTGTTTTTTAAAGTTAAAAGCAGTTGTGATTTTTTTATAAGAGATACTTCATGTGAAAGTATACACACCGGGCTATATTAGGTTTCAATGTTTTGTTTTTTTTTTCATTTTTATGTGATAGACCCAACAAAAAAACTGTGAATAAAATGCATAGAACAGGGTTTCCCCGAGAAAACCTGCTAAGCCTACCATGTTTTGAGTTAAAGAAAAGTTTAATGTTGACAGAAAATTAGAAAATATTACTAGGTAATCATGTGCTATTGGAAAACTTCAATAAAAATACCTAAATCCCAACTATAAAGTCTTAAAAACGACAAACAACAAAAATGTAAAATCAGTAAACAAAGCTTAGCCTGGTGGGGGTGCAAGTAAAGCCTGGTGGCCTGCCAGGCTTATAATATACTGGAGAAAACCCTGGAAGAATATGTACTTTATTATTAACATCTAAAATGTAAACAAGTGCATGATCTCTATCAGCAGACAATATAAAGACAGAATCAACAGTTTCATCCTCTGCAGTTGATGGTTTCTATGCATGCCACCCAAATATGCACCGGAGTTATTCAAGTTCTGACTAGATAATAAATGCAAGATGGATTAAAACCTGCTCCCAAAAAAGAAACACGTGTCTAATAGTTCAAAGCTGCTGATCATAAAAGAAACAAGAAATAAAGCCTGTTGCGTCTACATTTAAGTCCTTTTGATACAAGGGAATAATTTGCTTGGTTTTGCAGTTCATCCAGCCTGAAGGTAATAGTTTAAAAGCAGTAAAGAGTGGATGCTTCAGATCAGCAAGAATACTCTTTACTTCATTAAGAGATCTCCATTGACACGTCCCAAGTAATCCAAACAGTATCTTTGTGCTCCCATTATCCCTCTACCTAATACACATTAAAACACTCTCCATATAAGAACACTTCCAGTACTTGAAAATCAACATCAACGTGCATTTGGAAGCGTTGCAAGACAAAAACAATGTTGAAAGAAAGTCCTAGGAAGATTCCCAAAAGCCATTTAAAGCTACGGTACGTCATTTCTACAAAAAAATATGTTTTTTACATATTTGTTAAAACCGTTACTGTGTTGTGACAGTTCTGAGCTTCTAATGCCACCTGCAGAAATGCATCGCTCCAAAAACAACCTTAGTGCTGTCAATCAACCTTGCGTAGGTGCTGCTCAGTGTGTTAAAACTGTTTATCTGCCGCTAACTAGCCCTAGCATTCATAGCAGCCTTTGTTGTGGTGAACCAGCTGTAGCATAGCGAGAGGCTGTGAGCAGCGCTTACATGAGGATGATCTGCAGTGCTAACACCCTCCCCCTGGCTCTGATTGGTTGTTTTGTACATACATATAGAGATAAAGCAGAAGAGCTACATTTTTGTCACACATCATCTCATATTATTCTGTCACGACGTTTTGACAGTTTTAACAAATATGTAAAAAACAGTTTTATAAGTTACATACTGCTGCTTCAAGGTGGAAAGAGTTAAATATTGATGGTAACAGGTGCTCTCTATCCAGTCTGACTAAGCCTGAGGTATTTTAATTAGCAAAATAAGCAGAGATGGTACAGACATCGATCCATTAGGTGCCTATTTACAGCCCTCATTAGGCCAGGGTACACTCTGTACAGGTCACCAGTCCATCACACACATTACCAGAGACACACAGGACAAAATATCAAGTATGAGCACAATCATAGGAACAACTTCGAGTATTCAACTAACAAAACCATTTTTTAGGACTTTGGGGGGAAGCGGGAGTGCCTGGAGAGAACCCACCCATGCACAAAGAGAACGTCTAAACTGCATGTACAAAGATTCAAACCCAGGACTGTCATGATTTGTGGAGGAAGACGCCGGGCAGTCCAGAAAGTCATCTTTAAGGTGAATTTTAATTATGACTGGGAACACAGGAACAACAGCAATCGACGATAGACGACGTACGACGTACGACGAGGACCCGACAAGAGACAAAGACAACATTTAAATACACAGGGAGGGTAATCACAGAATGAGACACACCTGGGAAGCAATCCTGGGGAGACAGGACAACACAGAGACTCACAGGGAACACAGAAAAACTCACATAAATACACAGAAAAACCCAGATCCTCACAAGGACTTATTTGATAGAAAGCAAAAGAGCTACAAACTGCACCACCCTGCAGATACACCCCAAAAGTGGAAGCATAAACTCAAGTGGGGTTGAATAGAAATGCCTGAAAACTCTGTTTTATTGTTGTTTTGAGACTATTTCAAACTAATAAAATGGCAATGAACTAATAATGCAAGAACACATTCTTAAATATCAATAGACTTTAAAATCTAATGAAAATTTAACACCAGAACTGGAAGACATTTTAAATATCCAAAAATAAATAAACAACAGAAAAAAACAAATAAAATGAGTTATGAAATCTCTGTAGACAAAACTGTCATTCAAAAATAGACCAAAACACCAGACTGTCATCCAGGAAAATGATAAATCATGCAAATGGAAACAATTGAGCTTAATTTATCACTCAATTAATTGATTTATTACTTTTTGCGACAAATATTGATTTTGAATTTGTGCTGGCCCATCTTATAAGATCCACAGTAACTAAACGTAAAAGTTTCAAATGGATTAAACTTCTTTCCAGGGCACAAAATCACAAAATAATATTAGCAAAGACTATTGGAAGAAGTCTGTTGTAAGCTTTGATCAGAAATATAACTGGGATATTCACAAACGCCGCGTTTTAATCAATCTTTGACGTTTTCTTTTGAACTGACTTTTTAAGTGGGGTTTACTCTCATCACTGCCTCTGTCTGCAGGCCAACAGCCTCCCACTTCGCCCACATTGGCATCCAGCAGAGGGACAATAATTCCCCCTGAAAGCAGCCCAGCTGTCTCTGACACAGCAGAGCAGCCACAGTCGCTTCATCGTAATCAGGGCAAAACTCAGCAGGTTGAGGTCAAACAGTGGACAGAGTGAGGCGGAGAAGCAGGCCAACTCAACTTTCACTTTGAAAAGCAATGCCTTTCATTTTCTGCAAAATAATTCACTGAATTGTTTTTGCAGAAAACAGCCTAAAACGAAGAACCAAATGGAGTTGATCATTTTAACTTACAAATAAAAAACTACAGCGCACGCAAAACTTTAGTATTACAAATTTATCGGCACTGAGATAAAATTGTGCCAATCTGCATATTTAACACGTTTAGAAAGTGAGTGGAAATGTCATGTTGAGAATTTAATATAAATAGAAATTAGCATAATGCTTGAGTTACATTGATTATATGGAAGCTATTGGGCATAAAGGCAATGATACCACTGATTACTTTGTAAAAAAAAAACTGTTTCTAATCACAACTTACATCCAAACGTGGAAATTATGTAAAACATAACTCAGAAATTAAAGTTCATGAAGTTGATTCGACAACAAAAACAAGTTTTCTAAACATTGTTTTTAAGTTCATTAATCTTAATTATGAGTTTTAACTTAATAATTATTTCACAACATGCAAAAAAAAAACTGCCCTCACCTAGTTAAAGAGCACACCTTTTCACTCATGTTATCCAGTTAAAATAACTACTTATTTTACTGTAGAATAAACTAAATTCTTGTTTGAAATTGCATGAATAAAATTTCTGATCTGATAATGAATTTTATTAATCATCACAATGAATTCTGCTCTAAAACTTTAATTAATCGAAAGTTAACACAACTTACTGCTGTAAGTTTATCTTTCACAAACTCACATTTAGGTTCAAAATCTAAAACTCGCTAATTTTATTTGACTTAAAGAGAAGCAAACAGGTGGATATTGGGGCAAATAATAACTTTGACATGTTTGAAAACCGATTAGGCTGTCGTCTGGCTAAAACGTTTCGGTTTTAAGTCTTCAACAATATTAATGTCACACCAATTATGTAGTTTAAACTCCTTTTTAAAACTGTAGGGTTTTTTTTCTCAGTTCATATGCACATTAGTCTGGTTGCTAGTAAGTTGTTTGTTGCAAGTTGCCAGTCAGCTGTATGGGGTAGCAAAAAAAAATGCATCTTTTCTTCTGTTGGTGGAGAAAATTGCAGAGAATCATAGCTTGACTACAAAAACGCTCCTTTAAATGTTAGCGTGCTTTGCAGCAAACAAGCAAAAAGCTCTGAGGGTTTGTATACGTCGCTGCAAGAACACAAAACAAACAATATTTTGCAGAATATGCCAGATTAACTCTAACCAAATTTATCTAGTGGCTTTTATGCATTTCTGCATAGGTAAAACAGCACCGTGTCCCTCTATTTAAAAGAAAAATAACACATTTTAACACTTTCTATTGGACAGTTTTAATGTACTTCTAAAACGAAACACCTCTGGTATTTTAAATAAATTAGAGTTAGCATTTCATTGTTTCCTGGCAGTTTTTGGCATGAACAAAACTTCCTTGGTGAGATTGTGGTCACTCATTATTACGGTGGCAACATATCTGGGTACTAGCTGCTGCTAGCAGGAGCCTGGAGCAGCAGCAGTAACTTATCCTTGACAGTGCATACCTACCAGGTTTGATCATTAGAAGTTGAAGCAAGACTGGCCTCCCGCCATGACTACAATCTAATCATGTTCCCTGTAGCTGGCAGCTCTCGCCCTCCAAAGGGCCACCACTCTGGCTCCGACATAAAAGGATCTCACCAAGAACCAGAAACAAAGAATTCACCAGCTTCAGATAGAAAAAAAGGGGATTTATCTAAAAATACTGTCACCCAAAACAAAGTAGAGCTAACTTTTTAAGAGAATATCAAACTTAAACCGTTCATTGGTGCAGGTTAGGTGTTGTTTATTTGTTTGTTTACTTGGAGGAGCTTGAACTATTTTGTTGCACTGAGAAATGAATTCAAGTTCTTCTTTGGCTTCTTTTTGCAAAACAGAACATTGTTTACCCTTTAAGGTAAGCGCTTGGTGACTGCTGTGTGTGCATTTGTTTCTGTTTATGGGAAAGTTTCCTGCCATTACGGCATATTCTATCTGTCTCTATCGGACCTATTATTACTTATTGATGCTTCTTCTCTTGCTTGTAAATGTAGAAATCTAAACTGAAGGCTCGTGTTCGGACCATCAAAACCTGAAGAAAATAAATGCAAAGCTTCCTGCAGGCAGGAAGTGAGACTAGCGGTGGGTTTTTGGGTGAAGCAGAGATGAATAAAGTCCGACCTTTACATCCTTTATCGCTTCTAAATTTTTCTTCTCTGACCATTAAAGAGGTAATTAAAGCCAAAATAATGGCAAAGGCCGTTTAGTAACAATTTTTTGAAAACTTTGTAAGCGAACAAGTTTAAACAATCTCATGGTGCGTTAAAGGTGGTCGTAACTAAAAGCAAAGTCTTAAGCTGCTGTTGTTGTTTCCCATCTTGCTACAATGTTATGTTAGTCTAAACATGAGAATACAAATGGGTTATTATTTAAGGAGTTGGTGAAAATGACATTTCAAGGCTTTCTCAAGTGTTTAGAAAATCAATCGCAGAATTAATCAGAAAGTAACTCATATCTTTTCCTTTAATGTTGTGTCTTTCTACACCATCAAAACTTAAGACTCAAGTTGTTTTCTGACGACTACAGCGATACTAAGGAAAATGTGTGCGTTAGTGGAAATTTGACACCGTTGAATACAGCTGGTGAGAGCAAAAAGAGGGAGATGTTGCCATGGAATCACAGAACTATTATGCCTATTGGCACATGACTTTATCTTTTTAAAAACTAAAATAATTGATGAATAAATCTGAAATATAATTTCCTCATGCATTCATACTCTGCATGGTAAAAGCGACAGAAATTGCAACAATGGGACGAAAAGAAAAGCGTAAGGAAAACCAGGGTTGACCACTGTCAGCATCACCTCCACAATATTTAGTAACAGTATTGTAATGACACTTTCTTGGCATCATCCTGGTCTAATTTTTAAACTTGTGAACTAAACATGGAACTAGTTTTTGTTTAAGGGAAGAAACACAACCTACTGGTTCCTGACAATGAAACGGATGGTGGAAGCACAGAAACCTCTGACATTTCAGGCCTTTAGTAAACATCAAACAGCAGATATCCTACCTACTCTGTGGTAGTCAGGAAAACACAAGTGAAGAAATAAAACTTTCCCACTTGCTTTCACACAAACTGTTCAAAGTCACGGAGCGAACAATTTCTTACGCTACTAAAATACAGGTTACTGGTTCCCGTTTTAAAAGACTTGATAACACTTTATGACTAACATAAAGTGTTAGTCATAAAGTGTTATAAAACTATAAAACTATTTGAGCAAAGTCATTTTTGCTAATTATGTTGAGGCCATTTCCTCTCATTTGCTGGACAGTCTTGCAATCAGTTAAACTTTGTTCGAGAGGATTTTTATCTTCTCAAGATAGAACAGAAAGTTAAGTGAAAACAAACTTGGTGTTTAGGACTTTTTTTTTATAGGAAATTAAATTTGCTGCTTTAGTCTTCAAGCCTAATTTTTTTGTTTTCATTGTTATTCTGACACAGAAAGGATGTTTGTTTTTTAAGCTTTCGGAATGACAGTCCGTCAGAAATGGTTCTGTGTGTTTTATAGCTGCCTGTAAATGCCTGGGCTCTCCTCTAAAGCCCTCCTCCATGTCACAGTGACGTGGTGGGCAAAAAGTGCAACGTGGACGGAGCAAATAACAACACGAAGCATGAACCGAGAGTGATCCAGTGTCCACCTCCGCCCCCAGCTACGTCCGTGCGCCTACCTGTTCTGCCAGCCTTGGATCAGGTTGGTGTATTTGCTCAGCACTCCTTCCAGCTGCCTCCTGCGCGCATGCAGCTGCTGCTGCTGCTGCTGCTGCTGCAGACTCACGCCGCTGCCCTGCACCGTCCCCCGGCCGCCTCCAGCTCCAGCCGAGCCTCCCAGAGAACCGGAACCGGGGCTGTGCGAGCCGCTCCTACTTGCGGGCTTCCTGGGCGACGACGCGGAGTTGGTTCTGTTGGTCCCGGGACTGCAGAGCGTCTTTTCCATCCTGGCTTCGGGACTACAGGAAGCTGGTGGAGGAGAGGAGGAGGAGGAAGAGGAGAAGGGGGAGGATAGGGATGGAGCCGACGCAGCAGCCTGTGGTGGAGGGATTTCAGCAGAGCATGTGGTAAACAGAGCGACGAGTGTCCGCTGAGCTGAAGCAGAGGCAGTGGATGTTCGTCAGCCGGCTGAAGCGTCCCTCGATGCGACGGGAAGCTGACATAATCCTCGGTGTGTGTGGAAGCCGAGCTCTCTCCTCTGCTGCAATGTGCGCTGTGCCAAAGTGTTTCTGCTCCAGCGTTTTTCCTGCTGGGAAGGAGAGCAGCGCGCAGACACTCCCACTCCACACTGAGGACCGGCCCCCGGATGTTGCAATGCAAAAAAAAAAAAAAAAAGGCAGGAAAACCCTGAGATGAGTCACGTTTCGCACCGAAACTCAGCAGTGTGTGTGTTGTCACAGCTGCAGGAGCGGCACATACCAGAAAAAATAGCAAATTACACTATGATGCATGTTGAATATCAACCCTATCAAGAAGAAAACCGATTAAAATATTCTTTACCTAATAAAATGTTGAGTTTTCTTCATGGAGAAAATCTCAGTAACACAGACAGATACAAAAAAAAAAAATAGAATATTGTGAAAAATCTCAATATTATTTGTCACTTATTTCAAAAAGTGAAAATATGCACAGAATAAATATTTCCATCCTTTATTGCAGTTTTGTTTATCATGGGTTCAGAGCTGGTAACTAGTTACATTGACTTGGTAACGTTTAGGAGAGAAATGTACTTTTGGGAGTATTTTTACTACACTGTACTTTTTACTTTTACTTGAGTAATTTTATTATGAAGTACTACTACTTTTTGTTGAGTAAACTGTTTGAATACTCGAGCGACTGTGAGTTACTTCACTGAATGAAGAGAAAACTTGTTTTTAACCAAAAATTAGCAAGACACAGACACACACCTGCGGTTTACTAAAAAGAAAGTTTCATCACATATATTGAAAGAATATATGAATTATTTTTATTTTAGTCCTTAAAATACCAACGTTTCCACATAATTATCGTTTGGTCATTCTGTTGATGTCATTTTCAAATATTAAATGACTGATGTTTTGATCAGTTACTCTTCTTTGCACCAAATACTTGAGTATTTTTTCATGGACGGCTACTTTTCACTTTTACTTGAGTAAAAATATGTTAAAGTAGTGCTACTTCTCCTTATGATTTTTGGGTACTCTGTCCACCTCTGAATGGGTTACAGATAAAGAAAACACACATTTCAATGTCTCTGAAAATTAGAATACTGGGAAAAGTTACAGCCTACTCACAGAAAGTTGAGTGGAAGGAAAAAGGTGCACCAGCAACAAGAATAATCACATTCGTGAGAGGATTGTCAAGCAAAATTCACTCAGGTTGTGGTTGGACAGCATGTTTTAAACGTACAGGAATTATAACTGAGTGGTGAAGAGCTCTTTAAAAAGGATCGCAGAGGAACAGAATCAAATGGTCAACCTGCAGGATTTAATAATAAAAAATCTCAAATAAAGAAGGAGTAGGAAGCTACTCCAAAGAAGGTGGTGTGTCTTCTAGTGACAAGATATACAGTAGGGTGATCTGTATAAAAATTATGTTTTTGTGTCAAGACAAAGATGGATCTTTATTTGGCCTTGACAGTAACAATTTTGTTGAACCCATTTCCTGAGTTATGAACATTATACATCCGCTTCACTTGATGTTTTCTTCAAGTTTGGCTAAAACTTGAGACCTTCTCACACTAAATCTACTAATACCACCTTTAAGGTTGGATTTTTCTAAATTGTGAGACTATGACACCACAGTAATGGATTAATTTCCCCTGCATCAATGAAACTCTAAAAGCCTCATCCTCCAGGTATCAACCTGCGCTCGTCCCCACTGGCACAATCATGGCCATGACAACCAGAATAAAAAGGTCATGCTAATGAGAGCCGGACAGAGAAACATCGAGGGCTCCTGGAAAACTGCAGGCATTGTGTTGAGAAATCGAAGGCATAGCTAATGAAGCTCTGCAGGACTCTTAGATAGACGGATAGATTCTGCTGTGCATTGGCTGACGCAGTCACCGAGATCAATAAAACTGAGTAAAAATAAAAAAAAAAAACATCTCTGCAGGCAGCAGAGGGTCAATGGTTGTTAAAAGCTTGTGCTCGGAGTCAGGCTGGAGTCAGCTGCATTTAATTATAAGAGCACATTGTCCAGTGGTATATTAAAAGCTTTTACTCTTATACAAGCACATATTTCCTGAAAACCTTTTCAATATTAATTTGTTTTTTTGACTTCTGTAGCGTTCGGTTTCTGAGGTCATCAAAGATTATTATTCATGTTCCTCCGCACCATCTGGATGTCAGCGTCTTTCCTTCAAGAAAGTCTCTTCTCCTCATATTTAGTTAAAATATCCATTTACTTTGCACAAGCTCTGCTACCTCAATAAAATGACACGTAAAAATCTTTCTTAGCACTGAAACTCAAGCCTTTACCACCAGAGCATAATACCCATTGTGAGGCACGGCGGTGGCAGCTTCTGATCGTAAGTCAATGTCAATTTATGTATAAAGCACTTTAACTAGGGATGCACTGATTCATCAGCCAGCCGATTTAATTTTGAGATATTGTGGTCGGTCGATACTTACATATGAAGCAGATCTTTTCTACCTCTGCAAAGGTCTAAAACTCAAACTCTTCCTCTTCTGCTCTGCTGTGAAAGAGGTTTGACTGACAGACCAGCCCACCAGGTCATGTCTGCACGCTTGCAGTCAACAATAGTCACCTCACTGTTGCCATTTCAACGACTTTCTTGTTATATTTAGCAACATTTCAGACAAAAAAATTGGTATCGGCCAAAATCGGAATCAGCGTGTAAGGCTTTTTAAAGATCGGTAATCGGCCAAAAACTTCAATCGGTGCATCCCAAACGTTAACAGATACCTTGTGATTGTACCAAAGTGCTTTACATTAATCACTAAACCACAGTAAGATAAGACTCATAGCAATAAAACATGGCAACTGAAACATATAAGATGGAACTGTGGCTAAAATTACAAACAGTTTCAAATACTAGTCAGTTCTGACCTTCAGTTGTTAGACAGCTGACTCCCAAATCAACAAAACAGCTTCACCTGAAGAGGACTGAAGCTTCGGCCAGGTGACCCGAAGACGACCAGGTGGACAACAGACGTCCTCACAATCTGATAGACCCAAAAAACCTTTGTGAGACAGAGGAGACATTCATCGTCATGCTGAGATGTTGGATGTTCATAGACGTCAGCCAAAGACCCAAATGAATCAAAATGTGTTTCAACAAAGTTCTGGTGTAAGCGTGTACACACATATGCAATCAATTTATTCCAACTTTTTTTGCTGTTTACTTTTTTCTCTAAATAGATTACATATAATTGCACGTTTTCCAGTTGAATCATGCAGGATAGCTGCATGGAAAGCTTTCAAATCATTTGTGATAATCATATTTCTTTTACATTTTAACAGGAATGTGTAGAGATTTATTGCACTTCACTGGATTTGGACATGCGGTATGCAAGCATTTTTGGTTTTTCAAGAATAAACAAACTGGAATGAAGAAATATAACTTGCTCAGTCATTTCTGCCCACATTTCTACATTACGTCTACTTCCATGGGAAAACTGCACTCTGGATAGCAAACAACGGGCCTAACTGTTTTTGAACATATAAAACGTCAGAAAAACTGTGACTCCGCAGTCAAAATTTATATATCTTAAAGCCAAAAGAAAGAAGTCAAAGCCATAAAATGCACAGAATTTACTTGAGAAGAAAATTTTGGCAAGAATTCAATATTGCTGACAGAGATCTGTGTGCTTATTAATCTGCTCCCAGCTGCAAGCACATCCTGGGTCATTAAATAAAGGACATCCTTAGACTCTGACAACTTCATTCATCAAACAACAAGGCTGCCGAACTAGTTTTAGACGTATTTTCACATGTACCATCTGCATAAAGTGAGAATGTGAGCATTCAAACTAGAATGTTTATTCTGGTCTTCCTGTAGAGTTCTGCTAACTGGACGCTTGGTTTCAGAGTTAACTGAAATGAGGCTCTTTGTTTATGTTTAAACAACAAATACTTTGGAATAATTATATTACTTTACATGCTTCCAATGCACAAAAACTGTTTTCTGCTCAATCATCTCTCTTTTCTTGTCTCCTCATCTTTATCCTCCCATTCTAATCATTTTTTAGCCTTCATTTTCTCTGCCCTCCATGATGTTAAATATTTAAGTCAAGTTTCTTTAAAACGGCCGCGGTATCCTCATCATGACTTTGCTGAACATGCTGCTTTAAGACTCTGCGGAGTTTGTCCTCGAAGCAGACCTCTAAAACATGAATGAGTTCATATCCCCAGCTCTTTGACTCAGAACGCATCCAATCTCCTCCTGTTTCAGATTTATGCTGGCTGAGGCCGACCCTCCTCTTCCTCCTCCGCCTGTCTGCTCTGCAGCGATTATAGAAGAAGAAGATCCGACATGAACGTGAGCTCTTTCAGGTGGAATCTCTTCAAATTCTTCCTCTTGCAGTTTCTCCTTTTGACTCTAAAGATCATTTATTTACTATAATATTCAATAAATTGGAATGTGCGTTCCAATCACATGCATTTGTCAGATTAACAGTATCTTCGATACTTGAATATTTGGATTTTCTTCCACATTTTCATTATGTTCTTGTTGTTTATTTATGTTCTATAGATATTGCCATATTAGTTAAATCTGTTGTTTTTAGTTTCTTTGTTGATTCTTATGTTCTGTTTGGATTTATTCCTCTTAGATCTGTTTTAGTTTGCAGTTCCTTCCTTTGCACTACGCTGCAAAAACACAAAACTTTACCATTTTATATGTAGTGTCTAGTATAAATATCTTAGTACACTTGAAATAAAACAAAACTAACTCACAAGTTACTTTTCAGCAAGATTCTAAGATTAACATAGCATTAAATTCACTTCTAATATAAACAAATACTCTTTTTTATCAATATTAAGAAACTATTTACTCCTATTTCTTGCTGAAGCTACTTGTAGCTTAGTTTTGTCTTATTTCAATTGTACTCAGATATTTGCGCTAGAAACTAAACAAAAAATACTTGGTGGGATTTTGTGTTTTTTCAGTGTAATTACTTCCTGCTTTCTTCCTAACTCCATCTTGGAGTGTAAGAGTAAAAAAATTGTAAAACATATTTTCACAAAATATGTGAAAAACTTTACTTCTTGATTATGCACTACTACTCGTTAGTCTATTACATGAGGTTCAAGGTGTATTTAATACCTTAGTGAGGCAGTGAAACAGGGATTTTAAGTGTTAAACAGCGGAAAGGAAAGACTTTGGTTTAAAGATGAACATCTCCTCAGTCTGATGCTTCCTGCACCTCAAAGCCTGAAAAGTGTGGCGAAGAGTTGTGTTAATTGATTCAATCTGTCAGAACTCTCATTGTAACTCCGCACACGTTCCTGAAAAGGTCATTTGGAGAACTTCTGAAGAAGAAGAGGAAGAGGAAGAGGAGCAGGAGGATTTGTCCTGAAGCAGCCGTCAGAATTTGAATAAGCACTGCTGTATGTTATCTGCGGCTTATCAGCTCTTGGCTGTGTAAGCTTGTCTGTCCTCTTTTCAGCTGCACTGCCAATCACTTTGTGTGCTGAAACACGTAATCAGGGAGAGGCCAAAACAAACCTAGATAATAATTCACAGAAAAACACTTTAGCCTCGGACTGTTTCTGTGTCCTATTAAAGAAATACAGGAGGAGATTAACCTGTTACTCCTAATTGTTCCTGACGGCCGTGGAGATGATCACAGCGGCGTTTGTTTTGATAACATTTTATCCGCTCTTTGGAAACTCTGCAGTCCACCCGAGCTTATCTCATGTGTAAATAAGCTCAGGGTCTGCTTTCGCTGTGGTTTCACACCCAGGCGATCTCAACGTTATGATTCCAGGTCACTCGGGGCATGGCTCCTTCTGAGCGTTTAACATTTTACAGGAAAGGTGTGATACGGTCTCAGTGCATGCTGTCATGTTTTACGAAGACCAGAAACCTCGCCTGTAAACACCTCATGGAGCGATTGACCCAGTTTGCAGGCGAGGTCAATTCACTCGGTAGTGAGTGTGTGTTTGTCTTTGTTTATGTTGCCCATTTAGGGCCTTTTCTAGCAGATTTAGTGACTGTCTGAAGGCCAGAGGACCTATAATAGGGACCAAAGCAGACTTAATGCAGCATGTTTATGGTAAAGGTTTAGAGGTTTAGTGTAAATTAAATTAGGTGAAGTTTAGAGTTTGGAACATTATGATAATAGGGAGGGTTATGGTAAATAAGGCAAAATCATAAATGAATGGAAGTCAAAACAAAGTCCTAAAATGGTTCAGTTACAAACTTGTATTTTATGTGTGTGTGTGTGTGTGTGTATGTGCGTGTGTGTGTGTATGTGTGTGGCAGATTTAATTTCTTGGTTTTGTGCCAGTGAGTAAATATTTGACTGCACTATATACCAAGTTTACTTTCCATTACACGTGAAAAAAAGCTTTAAAAAGAATTCACACTCCTTAAATCTATTCCTCTCATTTTATCAAGTCACGGCTACAAACTTCTATAGATTTTGTTGAGACTTTATGTGATGGAACAAAGCAAAGTAGTGCATGAATGAGAAGTGGAGGGAAAGTAATTTATGGTTTTCAAATCTGAAAAGTGTGGCTTGCACCTGTGTCCGTTTTCTCTGAGTCAATACTTAGTAGAACCACGTTTTTCTGAGATATGCCACTAATAGAGTTATGAAAAACACGAAACGGAAACCAGATTAAAAAAATAAAATAAAATCCTTTCATTAGCTCAGGGATTTTTTTTACCTGCCTTATTGTTCTGGCTTTGATCTTAGTTCAATGATTTCAACATTTTTAAAGCAAGGATAAGACCGAAATGGTGTAAATATATCATATTGGTGTAAATATGGTGACAAAGCTGTAATAAATAACGTTTTTTATTGAGTGATTACTCAGATATTTACATATTTTTTCTTTTTATTTAGGAGTTCACGGTACATTAATGAATATCCTCAACGAGGTAGTCCTTACATTTCTCTAAAGATTACAATTTTTCTGTTTTGCGGACTAGCTTGAGCTGAATGAGATTAAATAAAGAGGGTCTGAACAGAAATTTTAAAACGTTACGACATATCCTCGACAGAGTTTAAGTTTCACCTGTGACTGGGCCATTCAAATACACGAGTTTGCGTTTATCTAATCAGATCTGTTGTAGCTCTGGTTCTGTGTTTAGAGTTTAACCTTTGCACCAAATCAAATCCTTTCCAGATTCGTCAAGTTTCCTTCCAGGATTGTGTTTTACTCACCGGCATCTCCTCATCAGCTCCAACCAGCATCGCAGCCCAAACGAGGAAAAGCATCACTGCAGCATAATGCTGCCACTGCCATGTTTCATCATAAGACTATAATGATCTGCTCCGTATGTGAAAAAGTTTCAAGTGACCAGAGGACTTTCTTTGACTTACTTGCTGTGTTTTCAGGGGGGTTGTGTCAGGACAAAAATGTGTTTTTCATACTTTCCTAAGGCACTGCAGATGATTATTAAGTAAAGCAACTATACTATAGTTAGAACTCATTCACAGAGTTAAAATCAATCAAAGTAGTGGAAAATGAACTAAAGGGGAAAAAAACACAGTGCAGCCTCAGATCAGAGACACACAGTGGGTGTCAGTCTTTTACTGAAAAGACCAACTAAATTCAATAATTACAGCCTTTTACAGTGTCAGCAAGCCACAGGATTTCACAAGAATGTTATAAAAGAAAACTGAGAACCAGGGACTTCATGAGCTCTGAGGGTTAAATTACAAACAAGGGGCAGATGTGAGCAACATAATCACAACAGAACAAACTAAAGTCACAGAACAAGCAAACGATCTGAAACCTAACACAAATGATGCTACAAACGTCACAATCAAACGCCGCTCCCTCGCACTTATCAGTTCCTAACAGCCTTCTTTTTTCATCCACTCGTGTCCTCGAACGCCCTCGATGCAACTCTTCACTGTTGTTTAATTTATTTAGCTCTGATCTCAATATACTAATTAGCTCAACGCCCACCTCCATGCTCCCCAGCTGCAGCTGCTCTTCTTCCACTCAGAACCTCTCCATATTGACTACATTATGTATAAGGAGTTACTATTATTAGAGAAGCTGGCACATGCTGCCAGTTTTGGCAAATGTTGATCAAATGTTGTGAGTTTAGGCTTGTTAGATTCACTATCCTCATGAGACAGGGGTGCCCAAAGTTGGTCCTAGAGGACCGGCATCCTGCATGTTTTAGTTCCCTCCCTGGTGGTAGAAACAACCGTTTCAGCTTATCAATGTTCTCCTTAGGCCTCTAAAGAGCCATCATAGGATCCAAGTGCGTTACACCAGGCAGAGAACTACAACATGCAGGATGCCGGCCCTCGGCTATGGGCACCACTGTCATTAGAGTAATAAACCATGCTTCATGATTTATCATGTGACCAAGTGGACGAGGCTGACTTTCACCTGGGAGAAATAGATGGATCCAAGGATGGATGGATGGATAGAAAAATGAAGGATTCAAAGATGGATACAATGATAGACCCAAGGATGAGTGGACGGAAAGATTCAATGATGGATATATCCAAAGACGAATGGTTCCAAGGATGAGTGGATTCAAACATGGATGAATGAATGGATGGATCCAAGAATGGACGGATCAAAAAGTGGATGGATGCAACAATGGATGGTTACAAAGATGGATGGATGGATGGATGGATGGATGGATGGATGGATGGATGGATGGATGGATGGATGGATGGATGGATGGATGGATGTTTAATGCCACAGCAGTTGGGGATTCATTTTCTGTTCAATTAATCAAGTTGATTTGCAAACCTCATTTCAGCAACAAGGCAGTTCAAAGTGCTTTACATCATAAAACACAAAAATACAAAGTCATAGAACAACAACTGTTTGTGTGCTATAGTACTTCAGTTATTTTCCATTGTAGTACAACAGCACTAGGACATACAGTGGTGCCTTTTTCTCTTCTTGTACAAAATTCAAGTAAATATGTCTGAACTGGACCACATGCACAACACGGCTTAATGAAACTGGTAAATTCTTATTGCAGGAAGGTCGTCTCTTCCAAAGTCCTTGCAATTCCCTTTACAGCCTCCCCCTAAAATCCCATAATGTTTTTGTTGCAGTTATGAAGAGGTCTTTTTTTTTTTTTTTTTACTACCGTCAAGCTGCCACTGCAGTGTTTAAAAAGAGTATCGACTGACAGAGCTAAAGGTCATGAAAGTCATTAGACTAATAAACCCACCATCTGGGACTGTTTTCTTTTTAAAGTCTCCTCAGATGAGCCGGAGCAGAAAAGGTGGACGATGACATGAGACGGCAGTGACAGACTTTAAGCTGAAATGTCACTAAAACTCTCTATGGGTTCAATTATTGCTCAATTGGACCCCAATTAGTGTTCTGACTTGACACTTGCGTTCGTCTGAGAAGCCTTAGGCCGGAAACGTAAAGTGAGGAGATAACAGGTAATGGCTCCAATTTATTCCTGATGTTTCACTTGAACACTCCAGAAAGATAACAGTGTCAAAATACGGAGGACGGTTATCCCCTCGAAGCAGAGAGGAGAGTATTCTGATTCCCCTCTGGATTATCACTCCTCTACTCCCTAGTGTCATCTTTCACTGGTTTTATGAAAAATATGAAAAACAGAAACCAGATAAAAACTATAAGAATTAAATCCTTTCAGCAGCTCAGCTTTTTCATTCTGGCTTTGGTCTCATTTTAATAGCTGCACTATTTTTAACAGCCTGACATAAGTGCACAATTAAAGCAACGATGATACCAATGTGGAGTATTGACTTTCTAATTAAGGTTTTATTGAGCTTTAATTAGTTATTAGCTGTTAATCTGACATAAAGCTTTATTAATTAACTGACTGATGGCTGCTTCTTACATACCAGCTACAAAAATAGACAATATTTTATCAAATACATAACAAATTATGGATTCATAAATAAAATGTATCAAATTTATTTATGATTCATAAATATCCACTAGAAGCACTCTAGAGACATCTACTGGTTAGAAAAGAAAACTCTTGACCAAAGTATCCGAAGAGGCTACAGGGGAAACCTTAAGGCTTTAAAAGTCATCAAAAATGAGTTTCAGCAATGAAAATGTCTCCTAAATGCAAAGAACTATAATGTTTATATGTTACAAGATAGCAGAAAGCAAAAAAAGGAGTTTATGTCTATGCAGTCGAGAATGACTTGATGTGTTTCTGGCAATTAAAGGGGAATTGGCTTTCACCCGTTATATAAAAGCAAATAGAACCAGTTTCTATTCTAACTTTAAAAAAATCAAATAGTTCAAGTTAAGCTAAACTTAATTTCAGGTGCTAATGTTGCTACTATTATCAGCCACATCTATTATGAAATAATAGGCAAATGTTTGCTTGGTCTTTATTCACATTGTGTAAAACTGAGCTTACAGTTTTACATCATACCAGATTATTTGAAAATGACTCACAGGGTTGTGAAAATGTTCTTTTGTTTTGAGCTTTTGTTGCAAAAAAATTTTTGTTTTTTTTTTATCAAAGAGAACTAAAAACATCAACAGAAGCCAAACTCAACCTCAGCAGTTCTTGTTCTCACTTCCGCCTGATGTTACAGAAGTGTGAAATCAAGGACTTACAGACAGAAAAACGTTTTGATCCCTGAGGCTATCAGGCTTTTACATACATGCAGCTTTAAGAGAAACAAATCAAAATCTGTTGAAGACGAATCCACTCTTATAGTAAAGATAACGTTTAATATGGACTAAAAAAAAAAGTGGTTCAAAGTCTTCTTTTAAGATAAAAGTTTTGGTTTTTTAAGCCCCTTGAAGTTCTCATACACTGTAAAACATTTGAGCCACATTTAGTTGCGTCTACTACCTTCTGCTATTTAAGTCAAATAAATTTAGTGAGTTTTCGATTTTGAACCTAAATGTGTGAGTTTGTGAAACTTTCAGTAGTAAGGTGTGTTAACTTTTTATTAATTTTGTCAAACATCAAAGAGTTGAATAAACTGGAGTTTTTAGGTTAACACTTACAAAAACTGAAAGAAGAAAAAGACAGGAGTGGGAACTATTTCCCAGAGTGCTTAGCGGCTTGTTCTTGTATCTTGAGATGGAAGTGCATTACATTGCACACTAAATGTTTCTGAGCTGAACTCATTGTGACGTTTAATAAAATTCATTATCAGATCAGAAATTTTGTTCATGCAATTTGAAACAAGAATTTGATTTATTCTAAAGTAAAATAAGTCATTATTTTAACGTGATAACTTGAGTGAAAAGATGTGCTCTTTAACTAGGTGAGGGCAGTTTTTTTTTCTTGCGTGTTGTGAAATAATTATTTGGTTTAAATTGCAGCATTCAGTCAAAACTCACAATGAACTTAAAAACAATGTTTAGACAACTTGTCTCTTGTTAAATCAACTTCATGAACTTTAATTTCTGTTAAAAACAAACCAATTTTCTTGTTGACTTTAATTTTCAAGGCAGCAGGTGGACTTTCATTTTCAAGTTAAACCACCTTTAAATATTTTACAGTGTAATCAGTGATGATTTGAAGTCATACCATCTGCAAGTCTTGGTCCAGTGTGTTTTATGAGGTTGAAAATCACTTCGGCCATTAAAAAAACATCATGTGACAGTTCAATAATAGTAAAAAAAAAAAAAACTGAATGTTGGGTTTTATAAGGATAAACATGAGAAATGAATTACATTTTGTGTCCTTCAGTGAAATGAATCCAGTGAAATGAATCCAGTGAAATGAATCTAGTAAAATGAATCCAGTGAGGCCCAAGTAGCTTCAAAGGTCAGATTAGAAATATTCATCAATTTCTGGCTCAGCCATTTAGTGTATTTCCAATTAAAAAAAGAGAACTGCTAATCAGATGCCTAAACGTGCGTTCTGCAATTAACCTATACAATATATGTTTCACTTATTGAATACAAAACCTGTTATAAATCAACTATTTAATGACATTTTAATCTGTTGAGATGTACCTCTTTTACAATGTGCCCTTCGCTCGTCTGTCAGTTAAGTAAACATTCAGCTGCAGACGATGACACCAGATGTTCTGGTTACTCGTGTCTTCATTAAAACATAATTTAAAGGCACATTTATCTTAGTTATCACTTTATGGCTTCCTATTAGGGGAACGGTTCTATTCAAGAGCATTGATCCGTTACAATTGATACCAGAGTGGTTTAAGGTAATCAGCCCACCTACTGCAGCTCATCAGTATGCTGCAGGGAGAGCCGAAGTCTGGCAGCAGTGTTCAAAGACTCCAGAGTACTTACTCACTCTCAGGGATATTACATTAGTATCGATTCTGTGCTGCTTCGCTCAGTACTTGTAGGAAATTTGTTTCTGGAATCCATTCTTTGAGAACACTGTGTTTATAGAGCAGGCCGGTTGTTCTTTGTTTTGATTCCAGCCTGTCCGGAGACGACAAATCATCTCTAAACAACGATACTACAAATCCCAGAATGCCACAGGAGCTCAACTGTGTTGTGTCTCTGCCACCGCGCGGCCGTGGATAGTAAGTGCAGGGAAATGTGCTCATTCATTCATTCGTAGTCACTACCATGCAGGCAGCTCGGTCAGGACCATCTGCGGCAGCAACAGCAGACATGTAGGGAAGAAATACAGAGAATAAAGGAAGTGATTAAACATGGAGTGAAGAATAATGTGCCTCGGCTGCCATCTTAACCATCACCATCATGTTCCCGGGAGTTTTCTATGCATTGCTGGCGGGTTTCCTCGGAGCCGTGGCGTCGTCGTCGGCCAAACTGTCCCTGGGAGCCGACTACCTGAAGGGAGTCTGTGAAACCGGACTCCGGACGTGGGGCGAGCAGCGGAAATTCAGACACGCGGATGAAACCACAGCGTGTGACCGGGTGAGTCTCGGTTCTGTTCATTATTCAGTCAGGATGTCTGGGAACGGGCCGGTTCTGCGTTTAGGGGGAGCAAATACCACACCATCAGCACCACGGACAGCGTCACGCGACGGGCACCCCTGCGGCATCTGCGCTCTCGTGCAGTGTCCGCGTGCTGAAGGACGATGCGGCTCGTGCGGGATCGCGTTGCTCCGTGAGCGTGTCTGTTGTTGCTGATGCTGGTGACGCGAAAACGATGTGAGGGTGTCAGGTTTCTGCGGTGACCTTCGCTCCGCCTGTACGCGGTGAAGTCAAAAACATCTGCAGACAGATGTTTGCTGCTTTCAGGCCAATCAGCACAGCTTCTGCTCTGAGTTGGTGTGGATATTTGGGAAAGCAGGGGGGGTAGAGAGTAAATTAAACGATCCTAATTGAAATGCAGCGCATGATTTTCATGCGTCACGTCAGGATTGAGGTATTTCAGGATACCAATTAGGGAACGGCGCAATCCTGTGGGATATCCTGCTTGAACAAGGTCAAAAGCCTGTTAGTGTATGGCAAGTCCATGTATCACATTATAGATGGGCCCTTCATTTCCAATTAATTTCAAAATGGACTTCTTTTTTCTTGTGGAGAATTTAGCAAGTTGTACAGATGGTTGTTTTGAGAGCAACTGAGCCTAAATGCATTTAAAACCTGATTTTTACTTACAAAGTGACACGTAACTCATAACCTGTAACTTCATCATTTAGGCCCTGATCTAGAGCAAACTCAAAATGTATCTTTTGGTTTTGCTTTTCTTTGACATTTAGTTATTAGTCAGAAAGATTTGCTTACTCCTAATTAGATTTTAAGTCAGTCTGTGCTTTTAGTGTTATTGTATTATTGTCTGGTGCTAGTAAGTTATTCTAAATTACTTATTTAAAACGATTTAAGACCATTTTAATCATTTTATGTGCTTAAAAATCATTCAAAATATTGAATATTAATATTTTGATCATTTTAATATTCAAAATAGTAATACAATTTTCTTTGTTTTTATTTTGTTTTTGATCTCAGTAGCAGCAGGCAGCATAGCTGGTGGTATATCATTTCCTCTTCTTCTTTCCAGCTCCACATCCCTCTGAGGCTGCTGTGTGGTGGTCTTCTTTTCACCTGCAACGCTGTGATGTGGACCTTCCTCGCCAAAGCACTCAGGTACTCCTCTTCCTCCACCCGAACCACTGTGACCACCACTGCCTCCAACTTCGTATCGTCTGTAAGTAGAAACTTTCTCCCATTTTCTCCTCTTCATCCTACTAGAAAGTTAATTTAGAGAACTTTTAAAGAATTAAACGCTGCCATATTTTTGAACGTAGCCTGGAATGTATTCAGAAACGGTATCTTTCGCTTAAACGGTTTTTGTTTTCCGTCTTGTTGCAGGCTTTCCTGGGCCAGCTGATCTTTGGGGAACCGCAGATAACACTGTGGTGGGTCGGGATCTCGTTGACCTTTTCAGGTCTGTTGGTACTGCAGAGGATTTCGCCACAGGATCGGCATCAGACTGCAGCCACGACGAAGGACGAATAGCACGTTGTCTCCGCTGGCTGGCTGTGCTGTGCTCAGGCTGACGCCTCCTCTGCTTTTAAGCAAAGCCAAAGACAAATAACGGCTGAAAACAGCAGTTTTTAATTCAACAAATTTGCTCAGCCCAGGTGCAAAATTGAAAAAACTGCAATCCTCCAGTGAGAGAACAAGAGGTCTTCCAGTCATGTCATATACACTGTGTGCACAATTATTAGACAAGTGAGTATTTTTGAACAAGTCATCAGTTTAAGTTTTAAGGCGTAATTTATTTAAGCATAACATGTGATGTGAATCTGTCTAAAGAGGTAAACACCTTAAATCAAGGTTTACATAATTATTAGGCAGCTTCTGTTCTTTAGACAAAAAAGTGAATTAACTGATTCTGAAAAGTCAGAAATGATAACAATTACGCACACAGTGTAAAATAAAATACTCTCCTTTATCCCAGCAAAGATTTTAGGAGATGTTTGCCATCGGAGGATCTGCTTTTACAGCACAGCTACAGTCTGGCTTGTGGAGATAAACAAACGGATGCCTGAGTTCAGCGTCTTTCAAGCTCTTAAATCATTCTGTGAATCCTCTCTCGGATTCACAGAGAGAGGAAAAATTATTCTAGCTTTATATTTTTTGTTGCATATTCAGACAATGACAGCACAAAGGCAAAAAGGCTAATATGAATAATGTGTTTGGAAATGAGATTAAATAGACCGTTGTTGGGAAGGTGATCAGAGGTCGATATCATTCTCATGTTTGTGGAGTAAACATTAAGCCACAGGCTGTAGTCAGTGCAATGCTGCTATCAATTTATTTTCCAGAATGTAAATTTTGGAGGAAATGAACTGGAACAGCGTCTGAAACTGAAATCCCAAGTTGGAAAGTCAGTCGTTTCGCACAACCCACAACCTCAAAATCCAATATATCCAATAAATCAGTCACACAAAAATGTGCACCCCCTCTTGGTTAACATAAAAATTAATACAAAAAATAATTACCCAAGGGAATGAGCATTACGATCTGCAGGTATCAGTCATTTTCCAACTTGGAGCTGTAACACTGTTTAGTTTGGTGAGGCATTATTTTGTCTGTGAAGTTTGGCGTAAAAATGAAGAAAACACATTATCCAGAAACAGTGGGATTATAAAAACACATTTCAGTTTCTTAGTTATTATGGAAATTAAGAATAAGTCTTTAATTTAAGTACGTCCAGGCTGGATTTTTGTAGTTTCTGCTCGTCACTGAAAGCTATTTAAATTGCTTCAGACAAAAAAAAAAACAACTTTGGCTATTTTGCCACCTCCTCTATGATATTTCATTTGGATACAGACATGTGAGTGATATCAGTGCTTCTATTAGACCAGAGTAAGTGAATTTATTTTATTTGGACCTATATTTTTAAAGTGTGCATATTAAAACTGAAAAGTAGCTGCTGTGAAGTCAAACTTTGGTTTATGGACAGATGTTTGACATGTGAAGCTCAGTATTCTGGCCATCAGTAGTATAATATCTACAATTATTTTTCTTTATTCAAAAAAGCCTGTTTCCTGTTTGGTAAACTCTTATTTTTTTTCTTAGCCTTCTATGAAAATCTGCCTGTAAGGGGTGACTTTCTTCACCTCAGTCATCATAAAGCTGTGTTATTATAACATTTTGACAGCAAACAATTGTAAAACTGCACAATGTAAGACTTAAGAAATGCAAAATTGAATAATTTCTTCTCACAGCAGAAATGCGTGACATGCGTCAAACACTGATCACGGCCCAAATGTGTCCGGAATAAAATAAAATTAAAATTTGCGATACATCTTGCAAATGTCTCACAGGTTGTGAGATTTAAGCTCACGGCCAAAGATTTTCTCACCGTCCGTAAAAGCAAATAATTTTGTTAGCAAAGTTTGAGTCACACAGCGTAAACTTGACCTTAGAGTAAAACATTGCTTTTGGAGATGTCCTGATCATAATGTTTTTATTCCAGATACAAAGTCAAGTCACTTGCAGCTAACATTTTGCAAAATTAAGACCAGATACATTTCTCAATTGTAGTTTCTTTAAAAGAGCTTTAATATTTTATTCCAGTACAGGGACAAAGTAGATAAGAAAGCTACCATAATGTTATTATAATACATCTCCTAAATCCTACATAGCCAGCGCTGTCTTCATCAGTTTGCTGAATCGCTAGGCTAACATTAGCATGTTTTTTTTCTATATTTTGATTGGACTTGTTGATAATTTGGCTTCTAACATATTGCAATCCTGCTCTGGTTATTACCAGTCAAGCACAAAACTTGCCCAAAGTTCTTTTCCTGCTCCATAAACTTTTTGCATTAAACGTCATAAATATGATTGATCAGCATTTCAGCTGCTTTCTATGCAGCTCTTACTAAGTCCAGTGCGCCACAAAAACAAAGGAGGCTGCAGCAACCAGCACAGTCTCTCATTCACTGTAGAGATCATTGTAAAGTGTGAAAAACATGTAGATTGTCATGGAAACACCAGATTTGTTCAACAAAACAATGAGAATAGCGACTGCTGCACAATATCTGGCGATGTACCTTGCATGATAATGCTATAAGTGTGGCTGGTAAGGATTCAGAAGAGTCAGGAGTTCGTTTTAATCAATGATTGACAGCAGTCACTTAAAAATGCCTTGATCAGGACATCCCTGTTGGCTTCAGTTATTAAACCTGAAGGCTATTTCTGTCTTTTTTAACACATTATGTGCAGGAATGAGGCAATACCATAAATATACATAAATATTATAGGAAGCTATTGACCTGATCTGATATAATCTTTTGGATTTTTACACAAAGTATCTGAGAATGATCATCCTATCACTACTGAGAAACTCCTTAATGCTTTACTTAATGCTTATTTTTCCTTTAGTTACTTTGACACTCCCTGTAAACATGTAACAGTTTTATTGCTGTTTAAAGAAGGCACCCGACTAACAAAGTGCCCTCTTACTCTTAAAAACTAACAGCTGTTCTAATGTAGCACTGCAGGGCTCATCCTGCTTCCTCTCTGCGTTTACGTTTTGTTCTGTTTCGTTTTTGTTATTACTTGAATTTATGTTTCTGCATATAAGACTGTGAAACATACTGTGTTTTGATCCTAAGGCAGCTGCTGCACTTCAGTCACATGACGTGTCATGTGTGCATGTTTTTACAAACTGCTGAATAAATCTCACCAAAACATCAATCGGCATCAGAGTGACACACCTGCTTCACATATTTGCTTACTATGAAGAATTGCTCTTTAGCATACAATTTCTCTGGTTGTATGAGACTTAGTAGTGTTAAATATTTCCTTCCACAGTCCAGATTTAGAAAATTCTCCAGGATGGAGGCTTGGGTTCACAAAAAGCTTCTAGTGGAGGGATTTGGATCCACCCCTTGTATCCAGGGTTGTTTCACATTAAATGTACAGTTTGCAGACCAGGGGTGTCCAAACTTTCTATCACGTGGGCCAAAATCAGAGTCAAAAGTGCTCACAGTCCAAAAATAAAAATAAAAATAAAATCAAATTGTTGTTCATTGTAGATCTAAAACTTAAAAAGGATTTTCCTTTTTTTGTTTTAAAAGAAAACCGTCTAGTTTTCAAATCTCTGGATAAACACTCTTCTACTTCTTATAAAAGTTCAGTTATAAAAACATGCCTATTTTTACTAACCATTCTCCATTGCAATAATAATTTTACTCTGATTAAAAATATAAAGTTTAATAAACAAATTAATTTCCTTCTTGAACTGCAGTTGGGGTCCCCGAATAAATCAGCCCAACAGCCACAAATTGCCCTCGGGCCGTACTTTGGGCACCCCTGATGTAGACCAATGACTTGCTCATCTGAGAACAAATTTTCCACCAAGATGTACTTTATAAAGTGGCTTCAAAAATGGTAAACAAGAGCTAAAAAGTATTTTTAAGTTACTGTAATACTGATGCAGTATCTGTGGTGTAGGCAAGAAATAAAGTGAAGGACGTTTCTACCAAGGTTTCTCTCTGCACCAAAAGGCACAACCAGCATTTTCCAACATGATGTCGCCTCAGAAATGCATGAGACTGATGGTTGGTATAAACCTTCTTTTGCTTTGCATCACAAACATCACAGCATGGTGTTACTGGAGGTAAACGATGCAACACAATCCGTTCCAGCATGGCCCATTTGCTGTAAACACTGATGTTTGAATTGATTTGAGTAAAAATGTGATGCTCTGCAATAAAGTAATTTATTTTATATAAATAAACCAAAATCATTAGGGCTAAGAATTAATTACTGACCTGATAAAGATGTTGTGTGTCAAACCTGATGTTAGTTTGTTGTACATCTTCTCATGACGTCTGCGGTTCTTTCACATTTCCGACCTGAAAGAAAAAGGTGAGACATTAATGACGAAGGTGATAAATAAAATGTCTGAGTTTATGTGAAACTGACATTCGTCACAGTGAAAAGGTGCAAATGGCTCCTGTTTGGAAGGAAACATTGTTTAGCTCAATAAAAGTCTCTTCTGACACCATCATTCAGGTGTTTTGTGTTGTGTGAAAGTTTTTCGAAGATTTTCTACTCAAACAATTCAGCACGAGGTCTCACTTTGATTTTTATTTAGCTGGTTTTCATGAATCTGAAAAACAATGCTGGAATAAACTGACAACAGTGTGTGCAGTGGTCTTCATCTCAATAAATAAAAGTGCAAAGCTTTTCAGAGGAAAAAAGTAATTAGGAATCTTCTTGACAGCAAAGTATGTGTTTTTAAAATAATTAAAAAGTCAGGCAATAAGGAGTAAAATCTTTAATAACTATACAGCAAAAACATCTGTAGTTGTGTAACATTTTATAATGAACCCTAAAACAAAACATCTAATAGATTTTTTTTTATTACAGCAATGAATCTTATCATTTTAAATTTGTTTTATTGACTTTCCCCTTTAAAACATCAGTCAACAAAAAAAATGAAAACCTGATAACAGAGAAACATACAGAGCAGTTTGACAACAAAAAGAAGAGGAAAACTGTTTCACTGTGTTGCAAACTTGCTACATCTCCAAATAACGGTGACAGTTATAAAAATAAATCCATTTAAATGCCTTTATACGAAACAACAACCATGCTGCAATCTTCAACAACCGACTTCATTAAAGACTCAATTTGGCATCATGTACACTCAAATATTTCCTTTTATCTGCTTTTACACATCTTTGAATACAGTAAGGCTTTAAAACACACAGGCAAAGGCATTTTTTTTTTTTAGTGTTCAATACTCTGAAGTGGTTGTTTCCCTCAGAACATCATCATCTAAAAGTCACCGCAGGCCTTTTCTGGTCTGATCTAAACGTGACTCAACATTTTGTCGTGTAAAGACCCTCGTTTGCTTTCCGGGTTCACCATGACAAACTACATTACCCACAAGCAAACCCCATGAACTGAGCAGCTGAATTACACTTGGGGTCTTCACATTTTCAACAACAGCTGGTGAAAAGGCCAAAACATTTACAAGTAGCAGATAATAAAAGGATGCTGGTTCTTCTGCCGGCTGAGAAACTGAAGTTAACTACTGCAAAATCTACAAAATATCTCAATAAAAATTTTTTTAGATGCTACAGAAACTCATATTGCTTTTTATTTTGCTCTTATAAGCTGCAATGCACAAGTTTTCAACTTAAACGTGTAGCTTAAGCTTTCACTTCTACAAATATTAGTCATTTCATTATGTTGATGCACAAATCTGAAGATCTGTTTCCAAACAGGATCAGTGACACTGATGGGAAACCGGCAAGTTGTCGTAGTTTCAACCCAAAGAATTTTACATTTCCCTTGTTTTGACTGAAAGACGTTTCAAAAAGCAGTGCGGCGAGACGTACTGAAGCAGGATAGGTCAGAAATCTAAGAGCATTTTTATGCAGTTCGTCTTCTTTTCAGTCTTGTTGGGATTATAATTCATCCCGATTCAACATTTCGCCTGAACCCGTCCAAACAGGATTTTCTTATAAAGCATCATGCACAGGTTTAACTTGGGATCTCCACCAGGAGATTTCCAGCTTTTTAAAGACGCTTTTTCTGTCTAAATGTTTGTAAATTTCTGAGGAGACAAAGAGCGGAAAGCCGGTAAACATAACTTGAAGCACAGCAGTTCTCTGCAAGGCAATAAGCAAAACGAAAACAAGCAACATGCAAATTTTACCCAAAACACAGACCTACATTTATTAAAATCACAGCACTTGGCAGTTTTTTTCCAGAGCTGTTGTGCCCTCTACATTTATTGGCAGCCCAGGTAAAGGTATGGAAGGAGCTTTAATATTTTATAACTGTTGAAGTATTAAAAAAATATATTTCGAACTTCAGTTTGAGTACTTTTATTAATTCCATCCTATCCATAATACTGGTTGTGCCATTATAGACAAAACTAATAAATCAAAGATATTCCAGATTTATACTTTTCTTTCTTAAAACAGGAAAAAGTGAAGTGAATATTTCCTGCTTCCTGTTCTCTTAAAAATGGGCAATACAAGAAAACATGCAGTTTAATTATAAGGCAGACGTGTTAAAAGTCAGGAAATGGCGATTAAACAAAATCCACCTCATCTAAACTTGAGCATATCTATAATTAAAGGAATAATTAGAAACTTTAAAACAACTATAAATTAAAGCCAAAGTTTTCATTAAGCTAAAGCAGAAAGATTGTTTTATTTTACACTTATATCTTTACTGGACATGCCAATAAATGTGGAGGAATTTATGCTAAAAAAGCATAAGTTTTGTGTTTAACGTGTCAAACCATGAAAGGATAATAACTCAAACCAATCAACTGGAGTTATTGCTTCTGCTTTAGGATGGTTGCTTCCACATTTCACATATAAAACAATCTGAACCTCATCACACATGATTTGTTCTACCTTTATGGCTTTTATGCAGGGAAAACAAGCATAAAAACACACTCCTGAACAAATCCACCCACTGAACAAGGCTGCAACATTCTCACTTCAAAAATAATGTAAACCAGTGACAACCTGCAGTGTTGCGTTAAGGCAATAAATAGAGATATCTTTAAAAAATATCAGATGTGCCGCCTGCTAAAGGACCGTCCTAAGGCAAAACTCACCTGCAGCATTCAGGAGATTATCGCAAAGACACTGAAACAGCAAAGTAAGTAAGAGAATGTTGGGATTGTTTACAGGAAGACGAATCCAGGAGTCGATACCGGGATCATGCTGGTCATCAGTTCACATGATTTACTCTGAGGAAGGAGGAAATGATCCGACACGCAGCAACGAACAGAGCTCCAAGTGCTTCTCATCTTTCATTTGATTTTTGTTCTCGGTGGCGATAAATCTCATTAATCTCATTCAGCACCAAAAGGGAAACGATAAAAAAAAAAAAAAAACGAAGAAAAAAAACAGAAAGTTACAGAAACTAAAAGCGTAGAACAGAACACCAGAGAAGATCCAAACTTCAAGAAATATCCACCATTCAGGATGGAAACGACACAAAGAGACGCTTTAAAATGAGTCCATGTCCAGGTCACCGGCGGTTTCCAGCTGTCACACGATGTACTGGTAGACGTCGGCCTTGCCGTGGTCAGGCGTCGCAAACGGGCTGAGCCAGGCTATCGAGAAGGGGTGGCCGAACACCACCTTCATGTTCATCCATTTGGACCTCTTGGCCCATCTTCTCTCCTCCTTCTTTAGCTGCTCGATGCCCTGCAGCGGAAAAACAAACCCTTTGAGTTATGAATAACAGAAGAGCAGGGAAATTAATCGTGTTTTCATTCTTTTGTTTTCCTCCCATTGGCTGTAGGTGACTCACTGAGAAACATACTGAACTGCAGGCTCCATTACCCTGAAATTGCCTGAGACAGATGATCTTTGTAGTGAATATTACGGCGCTGTGAGTCATGCTCGTGGGTGGAAAGAGCAGAACGTGTACTGGTGTCGGCCTAGCAGAGGGCTGGAAGTGGATTACCTGGTTCCACTGCGTTTCTGGGATTTTTTGGTCAATTATAAATACTAAAGATAAGCTGAAGGAGCCCAACGTCACAAGATAATCAGCAGCTCTACATACAAGATGAGGCAACGGAAGAGAAGAAGGAAAGAAGTGTGTGGGGGGGAGAAAAAGGTTGACTGGGTTTATTCTAACCAGTTTCCAAACAAATCTGACATTTACTCATATTTATAAACACAATGCAAGGATAGAAATAGAAACAATAAACCGAATGCACTGTCTTAAATCATTAAGATAAAACCTGGAGTTGACTGTATCTATCCATCATTGATTATTAATATTCTATCAATCAACTTCATCATTCATCCATTGTGGTTAAAACCGACAGCGCTGCACTTTAAACTCCTTGATCGTTTACTATTTTGCAGTGGGATTAAAGTGGATTGGTAGGAAGCCGCTCACCGTCTCATCACTGCAGATGGAGTGAACCTGAGTCCCAAACATGACCGCAGTGAAGATGAGGAAGAGCAGACCCTCGAAGCAGAGGAGGATGAGGAGGATGACTGTAGCTGGTGGAGAAAAGTTACTGCACTCTGAAAGAGGAAGAAAAATAAAAGTTTTTACCACCTTAAAGCCAGTCGTACATCTGAGTAGAAGTTAGTTTCGCTCTTTAATGAATGTTTTTCTGTTTGAGATGAAAACCCAGAATATTAGACTGAATTGTCGCTCAGGGAAACAAAAGCAACAAATGTTCCTGTCTAGTTTAGAGGTAAATTTTCAAATAATTACAAAATAAAACTTCAACTATTTTTTCTACAACAGTTCCCTCATTTCTTTAAGAAGGACAAGTGAACAAGCAACATATTGATCAACCTCAAAACCTGCGATCAGATCAGATTAGGAGCATCATTTGTCATTTATAAGAATTTTGATTTATTTTTAAAATCCCTCAAAACGTCTGTATTGTTGGGATTGCTAGCATAACCGTTCTACAAAACACACTTCTTTATATAAGCAGTGTCAAAAAGAAGCAGATTAAAACTGGAAATGTTTTTCATTTTCAAATGTTTTATTTTGTGTCAGAGTCATATAGTTACCTAAAAAAAAAAAAGCAATAATAAACAGTTGTCATTTTTATCACCATCAGGATAATATGGCAAAATGTTGTGAGAAAACTTTCAGTCCATATCATCCAAACCTGGATCAGATTAGGAAATGTTTTGTGAAAAAGACGTTTTTCTGCTTCAACCTTCTGAAAAGTAACAGGATAAAACTATTTAAACGGTTTTTTTTACCCACAGATTTAATGTACTCATATCAAAGTTTGATGTTTTTTTAGACCTTTATGCTGCTAGTAACTTTACTTTAAGGTTTTTTCCACATTTAACCCAGGATAAAATAGATTTTATGCAGAGGGAAGGAGACTGTTTTCTCATTCAGATACTTACTTGACCAGTCTTCCTCAAAGCAGAAAACAAAGTGGAAGGCCGCCAGGATTAACGCGTGTAAGGAAATTAGTGCAATGTACATCTGAAAAACAAACAGATTTAACATAACTTAGGTTATCTGGATCATTAAATATATATATATTTTTTTTACTAAAAGACTCACAGTAAAGAGCACAAAGTATTTCTGGTTGTTCTCTCCGACACAGTTGTTGACCCAGGGACAGTGGTGGTCCATCTTTTTGATGCAGCGTTTGCACACACTGAGGAGACAAGCAGAAATAAATACGACAGAGCAGTGAGGAGGCTGTGAAACGCATCACTCTCAAGGTAAATAACATTTACAGGACATGCAATCAATCATGCAGGTAAGGAGAAATAATGAAATGAATGTGGGACATAGTAAGCTTATTATTTATGCGATGCCTTACATGTGTGATGAGTCCTCATTCTTACATAAAAAAACTAATTTTTTTTTCTTTTTCAATCAGTTATTTGATTGAAAAAGTTCCCCAGCAGAAGATAAAATCATTAGAGGAAAATGTGTTTCCTGAAAACAGCCGCCTTAATGACGGCCATTAATAAGCCTGTCGCAGAAAGCAATTAATTGCATGCTAAATTAAAAGGAGCCTGATCATTTCCATTGTGATGATGGTTATTTTTTGAAGGGCAATTTTGTTTACAGAGACATTATACTAAATTTTACTCGTGCTTTCGGTTGTGTGTCGCTTTTGATTTTCATTTTATTTACTGATTTTGGTTGCTGTTTTTAGTTTGAATATGTGAAATGACTTCCAATTTCAGTGCCAAGTGTTCTTTACAAACTTAAACTTCATTAGTCTCAGAGGGCAAACTTGCATTATTATGCCATTATGAATATATTACTTCAAAATACATTAAATATAATTTATCATAATAATTACGGGGACATTTTACCATCCGGCTATATTTGTTATCGTAACATGCTACGCCGTTAACTCCCATTTCGAAGCTCTGAAGCGCTGACTGAAATTCAATTACTCTGGTGTTTGTGCACTTTTCATGCCTGGATTTCCCAGAGAAACACGAACGGCCACAGAGGGAATCCCCATTACCAAGCTGCAGAGTCTGCAGGGAAACGTTGCACAAGCAGTCTTATCAAAAGTAAAGCAAACAAACAGATGGGGGTTGTAGGAGACGTGGGACAAACACACGGGATGAGAAGAGAGAGGTCGCAGTGGGACGACAGCAGCAGATTTCTGCAGGTGAGAGTTGCCCGGCTCTACCTGCAGTGGTGCGCTCTGTCAGGCTTGATGCTGCAGCACTTTGGACACTTGTACACAACCTGTCCCGGTTTGAGCTGCAGACTTTCGATGAATTCTTTGGTTGCATTTCCTTTGGGCACGGCTCCCTGCGAGACGGGAGAGGAAATGAAAAACAAAAAGCAGTTTAGCTGAATTATCCATGAAAGTTGCTCCTTTATAAATATAAACTACATATAGAAATATGTTCAGTAAAAACAAAGACGCAACCGGCTACAACTGTTTTTTTTCTCTACGATGAATTAAACTGCTTTGAGAGGAAAAAGAAGAAAAAAAAAAGTCTAATTCTTTTTTTGGAGTCAGATGAACTAAAACAGTCATGCAAAAAAAAATTACATAGCCAAATAATTTAAAATACAGTGATGGGTAATCCAAAGGTTTTCATAGATTCTTCAAACTATAAATCTGACATTTCTGGAAGGAGACTTTATAGTTTTTTTAAAAGTAAAAAAATAATTTATTTAAAGAAAAAAAAAATGGAACAAAAGTTGGTTTTCCCTGTTAAAATAATTTTCAAATTAGATACAAAAATCGTGATATCGACTTGGTGTGTGGAGCAGTTTGAGGTTCCAGATCGTAATACGTCAATAAAAATACAGTAATAATAATATTTAATTCAGTCATCTCTTCTTTTAGTTGTACAATGGAGCATTATGGAAAAACTATGAGAATTGTTGATTATGTGCTGAATATAGTCATAATTCTATCGTAAAAAGACCAGAAAAAAACATCTTAAAATTACGAGAAAAAAAAAAAAAAGCTTTAATGAGAAAAAAGTTTAGTTATCAGGATCTTTTTCAAAATAAACAGTTTGTGAGATTCTTTCAAAGTCCTGCTTCTAACCATAATAATTTCACACTGATGTGTTTTATCTGTAAAACTTCTACCAAAGTATAACTTCACAAGATGCTCAACATTCCTCATTTTAATGATTTTTGTGTTTGAGTTTCCATGAAATTATAACTTTATTCTGATCATTTTAAAAATTTATGCTTTTAAATAAAAAAATCTTAGGCTGGCCTTAATATTCAGTCATTGTTGACCTGAATTCAAAGTCCAAATAAACGAAGCTGTAAAACCCGCTTATCAAACAGGGTAGCCCTTATCATGATGACGTCACTCTGAACTGTAGAAACCGAGGAAAAGCATCGGTGGAAGAAAAAAAATAAAAAATGGATCATATTGATTTATCACGCAGTCCTGGTCTGTGTATAACCAACATGTTCTTAATTTAATATTCAAAAGAAGAAATACTTCATATCTGGATGATTTAGATAAAACCAAAGAGATTCTCACTGACTAACGGCAGAAGAGAACAGCTACATACATGGTGCGACCATACATCATGTGGTGCGACCAATGAAAGAAGTAACTCTGCTGAATTAAAAAAAAAATCTAGTTTCTGGAGCTGAAATATTAATCACTAATACAGTATTCTCAAGTGAATGGTATTAATTAATTTTTTTTTATCACAGTGATGAAATGGTGAAGAAAAACAGTGGTCAAGCCAATTATAAATGGAATTTGACAGTTTTTTTGGGGAAAAAAATTTAATAATTGCCAGAAAAATGCAAATAAATTTTAAAACTTTTTTTTAAACACCTTAAATAAATGAAAACTTATAAAACAAATGTTTAGTATATCATGGAAAATATCTTATTTTAAGATAAATCACGGTCGCACCACATGACATTTTTAAGACCAGAGTCATATCATATTGATGAAAAACCTGTGAAAAGGTATCATTTTAATGTTAAATTATGATTTCTATGTGCTCAACATTTCAAATGTTCTAGTAATTGCAATGGATATACATATTTTTAAAATTTTTATTTTAGCTTGATGGAAATCCTTATACGTCATTGAGCCATCTGTCACAATTACAAGGTTTGATGGACATTAAATGGTCCCACAAGTTATTGCAATAAACAATAAACAATTCTAGTAACATAATGGTATCCCAAAGATCAATGAACTTTAAATTCTAATGAACATTTATCACTGAAACTGGAAAACGTTTTAAATTTCTAAAATAAACAAAAAACAGTAGAAAGAATAAATAAAATGAATTATGAAGTCTTTGTAAACAAAACTGTCCTTCAAATAAAGGGCTAGTTCAGACTAAAGAACCAGAATAAAAACGTTTGTCATCAAGAAAGAAAAAAAAAAAAAGAGAGAGAAAAATGATAAATCATGCAAATGGAAATTATTGAGTTCATTTTGACTTATGTGATGCATGATAAATGCACATTTTACAGGTTTGCATACTTCTTCTAACTGAGAAGACATACATGTCTAAATGAATCTTGTGGTTGTGGAGTGTTTCTATGGGTTTAAAGTGGTTGAACTGACCGGGTCCGTGCACATCGCCCTGGCGTGAGAAGCGAGAGCGAGGAAGGCGAGGCCATTGAAGAGCAGCCCGTTGAAGAAGCTGTAGGCCACGTTTTTGGCCGGCAGCAGCAGGACGAACACCACCACGAACTCCGCGTAGAAGACCAGGAGCCAGGTGATGATGCCGCACACGATGCCGCAGCTGTCGCGAATGAACCACATGGTGCCGGCGCTGCTGCGGAGGGGAGGAGGGGCGCAGTGCTCGGGCTTCAGGTAGCCGGCTTGCCGCTCGATGTCTCTGCTGCGGTGCGCCGGGCTCTTCATCCTACAGCGCCCGCGGCTCCAGTCTCATACTGACAGGATGCAGAAGGAGAAGAGAGGGATGCAGAAGAGGAAAGAGAAACTTAGATGAAATCTAAAGGTATGAAATATCTGCTGTTCAGACTTCAGACATTTTTTCCATGTCAAAATTTCATTCTTTGATGAAGATGTAAGGAGTTCTCTGCAGTTTTTAATGGAAACATTCACGCCGCAAAAACACAAAATCTCACCAAGTATTTTTTGTTTAGTTTCTAGTGCAAATATCTTAGCACACATGAAATAAGACAAACTTCCTTAAAATGAAAAAGTCGTAGTTCCATTGACTAAAAACATGGGAAAAATATCTTGTCATAAGTTAAATAATCTGCCAGTGGAGCTGGAACTTTTTCATCAATATTAAGGAATCAATTACTCAAAACAAGTTCCTGTTTCTTGCTGAAAAGTTATTTGTAAATTAATGTCTCGTTTTAAGTGCACTCAGAAATTTGCACTAGAAACTAGATCAAAAATACTTTGGTGAGATTTTGTGTTTTTGCAGTGCACTGTGTTTACTCCTCTACAGTGATCCAGAACCGGAACAAAAGCACCACTTGTGTGTAAACGAAAGGCCCAAACGCTGAAAAAATAAACTGCTGTCTTTCTTTCGCTTTTCTAAGCAATTTGGAAACAACTTGCCCAGTAATTGAATATTGTGAGAAAAAGCTTCCAGCTGTTGCTTTACCAGAAGCAACGTTTTCCTTAAAATTAACAAATTATTTACAATAATAAGGCTAAAATTAAGAAAGCACCCTAAAACTAAAAGGGACTTAAACTGATTGCTACACCGGGAAGCATTCATAACTAACACCAAAGGCAACGTTTTCTTGAGTTTTCCCAATGAAATGCTGCTTTAACAACAGAGGGCACCTTCAGTCAGACTCATCCCTCTAGTTGAGCGGAGTGGACCAAAAGCAAAGGGCTACTAAAGCTGCTCGCGGCATATTCAGATACTCATCAATAATTTATGGGCATGTTTAACCGCCTGTTGCAGGAATTGTGGTGACAGGGTGGTGGGCTGACGGCGCCTAATGAGGACAGAGCTCAACGACACACAGTTCCTTAATGCCTCCATGCGGTTTCACCTGAACCTCATCTGAAGAACAAAGACAATGGTTTGGTGACCGAACCCGTCAGTCCACGTCTTATTAGACAGTCACTGTGACATGCAGCATGTTTTATTCATCGTTTGGAGATTTTTTTTAGCCTCCAAGAGCAACTAAGAGAACCTGTGAAATGACAAAATCAGCAGCATAAGAAAGGACAAACATACTATGGTGATTACAGATTAACGTTGACTAATGATGAAACACAAGTGCTTATAAAGGAATTGGAATATAAAAGGAGAAGTTGATTCATTTCAGTGACTGAATTAAAAAAAAATTAAAATTATCTAGCAAAGTGTTTTATTTCCATTCATTTGATGTATATTTCTCCCATCTAATTCAGTTTTGAATATTACAAAAATCCAATACATTTATTTTTAATGCTCATGTGGGCTTACTGAAAATATGTAAACGTTATTTTTGCATAAACTGCTTCATCAGTGCAGAGTTTGGATGAATCACGCTGTATGCTTGGATGAACAAATAAATAGATAGATGACTGGATGAATACTTGAATGGAAACATAATCAAATAGATGGTAGGATGAACAGATAGGTGGATGGTTGGATGAATGGATGAACAGATGGCAGTGTAAACAATTGGAACGATTGATGGCGGGATGGATGGATGGAATAAACTTTAAACCAATTAAACTTTTAGAAAAATGAATAAGAGAAAAAGCATAGAAGTACAAAGTCTCCATTTATATTCAAACTTGAAAAATAAACAACCTTTCAGTCCTCTTATGATACCCAGATCTGACATTAACAAAGAGGTCAAATGAAATAAAATACAAGCAATTATAAAATAAAGACATAGTCGATGATGTTATTAAATATAATGTCATTTGTCCAAACAACTGCTGCCGTAATCATTTTTCAAAAGACTACGTACTAAAGAGTAAAATTAACAATATTACACCTGAACGTCACTGAGTGAAACTCGGTTGTTTTGTTTTTTTTCAGCTGAACTAAATGTTTGAATGACAAACCTTGACTTGAACAGATAACATCACATCTAGTGAACGCGGTTAATTTATTTTCCAGAAAGATTTAAAGATAGAACTTCAACCAGGAAGTTAACTCTGACAACTGGAGCAGAGCAGGAATCAGGTTTTCCAACAGTTTATAGCCGGAATCTAGTTCGATCAGGACGTTTTAAATTGTTTTTGTCTCTAGCTTAAACAACTCACCTCTCGGTTTCTCTGATTCTGTCCGGGTTTTTTTTCTTGTAGTTTTTCCGCTTCTTTCAAGGTTTCGGAGAATGAATAAAAAGACGACCAGCCCGGGGTCTGCACTCCGCTCCGCCGCAGCGTTTGCTAGCTCAGTCCAAGCTAGCCTCTCCGATGTACGCGCCGCGGCTCCCGTCCTCACGGCCGCCTCTGTTTCACGCTGCTGTTTGTTTCTCAATTTCTTGTCTCAATAAAAAAAATAAACGCTATTAAAACTCGGCTCTGCTCCGGAGCTTCCCTACTCGGTAACATCCAGGGAGCTCTGCGGGGAAAAGAAGACAACAAATCGGATCCATCCAACCAGGAAGTCCGGCGAACCTCTTCGCCTGAAAAAGGGCGTGTGTGCCCTGAGCGTGGACTGTCAGGTTCCTGTCACATTTTCGATGCAGGCTTGAGCTCCCACTTGACCAGTCCAGAAAAATCTAATCAAGAGAATTATGCGACTGTATTAGCTTGGAGGTTGTTAATGTATTTTTCCCATTGGGAATAAAACAGCTTGGTTGCCATCCAAATAAAAAATCAAATAATTTTTTTATCAAGTTATTGTTTTATTCACCATACTTAACATCAAAATAAAATATGGCTGCTGCATGATCAGAATTACAGTAATATTAGAATTAATCACACTTCTTATGAAACGTTTTAATTAATTTGAATAGTAATAATCTGAATTTGACTACATTGTTTGATAACTAGGATCAACATGTACACAGTGAGCGCCAATGTTAATATTCTTAATAACGTTAAAGTAAGGTTTTGACTTTCTCATTAGAATATCTATATGTGCACATTGTGATGAATTCTTATGCAACTACGTTGAAAACACAGTTTCCCATCTCACTTTTTCATGTTCATATGTTCAAGTGTGAATAATAGACAAAAAAAAAAAACTCAAAGCTTTCCAAAACTCATTTCTAAAATTTAAAAAGGTAAAGTCAGTCAACTTTATTTGTATAGCACATTTCAGCAACAAGCAGCATAAATACACAAGACAGTAACTAATTATGCAACAAGCAAACATTAAATTATGACAAATGCCATCATAAAAATCTAGTTTCTATTAGCACAAAGCATAAAAAATAGGTCATTTAATATTTGTGCTTGTCCATCAGGGGTTAAAGAAACAAGAAAAAGTCTCTGCTTACTTCTTTTGATTTCCTGGTGTTCCAGAGAGGAATGTGGAAGAAGCAGCAATGGAAAAACCTCCTCCAGTCTAGGTTAAAAAAATCTTTGCTGACAAAACTTTCGTTCAAAAAAAGTCTAAAATATTCACCATTTCTACCTTGTTGGGGATCACCAGTTGTGAAATATTAAAAATAATAATAATAATAATAATAATAATAATAATAATAATAATAATAATAATAATAATAATAATAATAATAAT
>CAEGAE010052626.1:0-51278 GCA_903067095.1 Girardinus metallicus | reverse complement strand
CTACACTGGCTCCCTGTAGCTCAAAAAATAGACTTTAAAATACTGTTAGTTTATAAATCACTGAAAGGCTTAGCACCGCAATACATTAAAGATCTGCTGTTGCTGGACCAACCTTCTAGACCCCTCAGGTCTTCTGGTTCTGGTCTGCTCTGCCTCCCCAGAACCAGAACCAAACGAGGAGAAGCAGCATTCAGCTTCTATGCACCACAAATGTGGAACAAACTTCCAGAAAACTGTAAAACAGCTGAAACACTGACTTCAAATCTTGACTAAAAACCCACCTGTTTAGAGTTGGATTTGAAGCTTAGTCAATTACGAATTTAATGATGACACTTGACTTAATGTAATGTTTTGATTGTTGATTCTATGTTGCATGACTTTGTGTTACTGTGCTTTTTATGATATAAAGCACTTTGAAATTCCTTGTTGCTGAAATGTGCTATACAAATATAATTTGATTGATTGATTTGGAGTTTTTCATCATTTTCATCCACCTTTCACTGCGACTGTCTTTTTCATCTTCAAAGCATGCTCAGAGTTCATCAATCTAGCTGAATTTTCTTATAGTACTTACATAGAGAGTGTGGCTGGCTCCGTGCTTCTGTTTTGCGTGTGTATGCTCTCTCAAACCCCAGTCATTCGTGGCAGGTTTCTTCCTGTTGAAGGCAAGTTGTTTTGTCCACTGTTGCAACATGCATTCCCAGAGGAATTGCTGCAAAGCCGATGACACAGTGCAAGCAATTGTCGCTACATGTTCATCCAAGAGGAGTGAGTGTTTCCGTGAAGAGTCTTGAGGTACTTATGTTGTGAATTAGCTCTATATCAGTAAACTAACATGAATTTAATTGAAATTGACAAAGACTGTTCCATGTAACCCCAACACAGCCGCCACTATATTTTCCCTGGAGTGGTGGTTTTCTTTGGTGATTTGCTTCACTGCTTTGTGTCAAATCGACCTTTCGGAAATGTTTCCCAAAGTTAAATCTGGAATTTTTCACGTAATTAATATGATGCGTTCTCTAAGAACGTTTAGGGAGATTTCATTCAGGTCTGCATATTTTATTTGAAATACAAGGCTTTTGTTTGCACTCCTGCTGTGTAGTCTGAGCTTGAGGAAAATACGAGAGATTGTTGTCACAAGTCATCCCTGTCCTGGTAGGAATTCCTGCAGCTCCTCTTGGCAGTTTACCTCCCGTTTCCTCATTCGTTTTGGATTAATGTCCAGCTTTTATAAAGCCACTCTTGTTCTGTATTTTCTCCACCTATTGATGACTGTCTTAATTCTGCAGTGGTGTACATATTGCATAATGCTGTGGTCTTAACCTTCTCCTGACTAGACGATGTTGTTCCTTTGCAACCTCTCTGCATAATATTAAGGGTATATTCATTTATTCAGTCAGATTATTGCAGTTTGTTGTTGTCTGGTCGTCAGTTGTCTGATGAAGATGATATTATCTTTGAAAGGAGTGTTAAACCTGCCACTTTATCGGTATGTGTAGATTTTTAAAAGCCACTTTAACTGCAGCCTGTTTGCTTCCAGACTGAAAGACAAAATGCAACATCAAAATTCAGAACACATAGAAGCAAATATAATTTTGGGATTGGATTTTATCAATATTACTCTTAGCTTCTAATCTTCTTGCACAAATATATTGATGTCCATAGTGAATGCATTTCATTTGGAGATTTTCACCGTCAGATTTCAAACAAATCCATCCAGACACTGGAAATGTTTTTTCTTCATTTCCGATAAAAATTTCCCTTCGCCTACTTTTATATTTGAGCGATCCTACACTTTGCAAAAATTACTCTCAATCCCCTCACTAAAGCCTGATTAGAGTAGTTTTTTTCATATTTTATCTTATTAAAAGGATTGTTTTTTATTTATTGTTTTACACAATTTAGTGTTGAGAATTTTTTTTGCTTGTTCTTTTCAATGTTCATGCCACTCAGCAGATCAAATCTGTGTGTAGATCTATGACATCTGCTTCTTTGATGAATGCTCTCCTTGCTCAGCTTGTCAGTATTGATTGATTGATTTCTCGTTGTGCCATGCTCTTGAAGGGAAGATTTTATCTACTGGATTAAATAAACATTTACAACAAAACATAAAAAAAAAAACCCAGACCACTGCATGTTGTTCTGTGCATGACAAACTATATTCACAGGGTATTCACTTCAACTGGTAGCTTTAACGCAAAGTGAGGCTTCGTGTGTAGTTTATTTATCTCATACAAGGCAAAAAATTGAAACATGTTGTCCAAGCCAAATTGAAATCTGAGCACTTTGTAGTCTTTAGAGATGTCTTGATCCAGTGGAAGAAAGTCAGGGGGCCCCCCTTTCTGAAAAACCTGGTCACCTGATCTGATTGGTCGCTTTAGTGGCCTGATCAGGAACCACCTCCCACTCAGCATCAGCTCTTCTGAAATATGAAATAATGGCAAGATCTCATTGTACAGGGAGAAAAATGCTCAAGGACCTAAAGTGTAATGATAAACTGTCATAAAATACAGAACTCTTTTTTTTGTTTTGTTTTGATTTAGCTGAAAAAAGTCATTTGCAACACCAGGGGGGATTGATTTTAAACTTATAAATTACATTTGATTGTACAAGTGCTGCTGCAGTATTTTTCAATCAAACATAATTTATACGTTTACAGGGTCTTATATTTCATGCATTATTCATTCCAGCTTATTCCCACCTTTGACAAGTATTTTCAGCTAGACCTCATCCAGAGCACCACTAGCCTGCTGCAGGGCAACTTTACATATAAAAAGGCATTCAAATCATTAGACCTCCCACTGTGGTCAAAAATGTGTGGTTTCTTCTCCATTCAGGGTGGTGACACATTAAGATTCAGAAATCAAGGAGAAATTATGAATAAAGTAATAAACTTGTTGGCAGGAGGTTCCTCGTGCCATGCAGTTCTTTAAACTGCTATTAACCATTCTCTGCATTTTTAGATAATTATAGCTTATCATATTAACATCATTAGATAGAAATTGACAGACAAAAATGTGTTACAGGTGATCAATTACAATAGTCTCAGAGTTAAAATGTGGAATTTTTAAAATATCAGGATTAATCTGTCTAAACCTACAAATGTTCCCAGAGCTGTGTGTCCACTAGGTAGGTCTGCATCAGCAATAATCATTATCTTATCTAAGAGGTCAAGTTGAGGTAATACTCTCATCTGTCACTGCAACGCACTGTTGTATCAGATTCTGGTTCAACAGCACCACCGTGTGGTTGGACACATGGTGTCATGATGTGCCTCAAGTTGTTTTTATGCACCCACACGTCTTACTGAATTAGAAAATGGTCAAAAAGTTTATATTGGACATTTAATTAAAAGAACCGAACTCATATTGTATAGATGTATTACTTGGCACACAGTAACCCTTCACAAGCAGGGTAAATCACAAAAGGTCATGGCTAACGACAAACGCTGTTCAGGGATTTATAACAAAGCCTATAAATGGAAAGTTTAGTTGAAGAAAAAGAAACAAGTCATCTGACAGACGTGAAACAGAATCACTTGGTGTTACCAGGAAGAAGAGGAGAGACACCCAACCCAAAAATCCAGATAACCTGAAGGAAGAAACTAAAGGTTGGGATTTTAACTTTAAGTTCTCTAAAATTACATAAATGACTTGATGTCAAAATATTTCCCCATCAAAATGAATTTGCTAAAAACAAAACTATCCAACATTCAGAGTCTAATGTTGAATTATTTTACTGTTAATTTGTTTTTGCTGATACATGTAAATAGATATTTATATCTATAGTTTCTAAAATCCTTATACCTGGTGAAAAATTAACAAGTTCAAGTCTCCTGATTTGAACTATGTAGCTGTTAATATGCAAGTGGCAACAAGGACAAACTGAAAACAAAATGAAAAAATAAAATCACTAAATGACTTACCGATTTTTAGATTTATTTGGAAAAAGTCACGTTGCAAACAGTGCCATAACATTTTCATTTGAATGCAACAATAATTTCAAGGTCCCTCTAAGAAGTCAGCAGAACGAAGCAACCAAAATGCAAGACAAAGACAAAGAAAAATCAACCCTAATGTTAAACGTCTAATCAACAAATAGGAAAAACAATAAACAAAAACAATTGTTAATGATTTAGAGCAAAAGGTTCAGTATTTACAGAATACAAGAATAGCAGCCTACTGTACAGCTCTGCTAAATTTACAATTTCACACAGATATGCTTAATTTTCAGACAAAAATAAATACACATCTGATTTTCTATCACATTACCCTTCCATAGTCCTATTAAAATAATTCTGTAATCAAAAATCTCATACAGCATATATACACACATGTGATGCATGTGTGTTTCTTCACAACACACACATGCAGCTGCATTCTTTTTAATTGGACCTCTTTCATTTGGTCTGACTTCTTCATGCATGATTGAAAAAAATATATGTTGTGCGTTTGGAGCTCTCTCACTTCACCCGGTTGACTGGGTTACCAAAAAGCTCGGGACACTGCTCTTCGCCTTTAGCAATCCTATCGCACCTTTTGAGCAGGTCGTAGTTGATCTTGTCAGTAATGACACTGTCCTGCTTGTACTCGGGGTGCTTTGCAACAAATTCCCTCATCCACTTGGCCATGGTCATCAGTTCTCCTGTTTGGATCGACAGTGGATGGAACCATTGGGAACAAATGAGCACTGGAGCACAGACATTTTTGTTCCTTTTAGCCTCTAAATAAAAACGTTACTAGTACTTTACCTGAGGCACGTTTCTTGATGAGCTTCAGATAATTCAAAATAGTGCACCTGGTGTCAACGTCAACTTCCATGTTTTCCAGATAGGAGTTAAGGATTGGGATAAGGCCTTGAAATACTCCCTCCTGATGATGTAAAACATAAATATGAAGCTGCAGGTGTGAATTGATGTCTTGAAATAGGGTAAAGGTAAGTATAGACAGTTGTATAAACACCTTGCTTTAGCACTAGATCCAACAAAATACAGCATTTTGCAGGTATTGATAAGCCTTAAACTTTTCAGCGTTAGTCTTACAACCACAAAAAAATCTCTGATTTTATGTGAAAGACCAAAACAAAGCACTGAATATTCTCCAAGCAGAAGGAAATAAACGGCTTTTACAATACTTATAGTTTTTTTTTTTAATTGGTCTGATAGAATACTCCAATGTTAAATGTTATGTTTTGATTAACTATAAGCAGAAAATTATCATAATTGTCAAAAATTCACACTTTCAAACACCCATCTGTGTGTAATTAATCGACATAACGTGTTTCTCTTGGTAATAAAGTTCCTGAAATAAATAGGCATTCCAAAAATATTCTAATTTATTGAATGGGTTTGCATAGTTGGGCTGCACAGTGGCGCAGTTGGTAGAGCTGTTGCCTTGCAGCAAGAAGGTTCGATTCCCGGCCCGGGGTCTTTCTGCACGGAGTTTGCATGTTCTCTCTCCCTGTGCATGTGTGGGTTCTCTCCGGGTACTCCAGCTTCCTCCCACAGGCCAAAAACATGACTGTCGGGTTAATTGGCTTCTCCAAATTCTCTCTAGGTGTGAGTGTGTGTGTGTATCATTGTTTGTCCTGTCCATCTCCGTGTTGCCCTGCCCTGTCCAGGAGATAGGCACCAGCACCTCCCGACCCCACTAAGGGACACGAGTGTACAGAAATTGGATGGATGGGTTTGCATAAGTTTGTAAAAGCATCTTTCTCTGCAACTAATGCTACAGTTTTATTTCTTGCCTACCTCAAATGGATTTAGTTCTGGACTTTGCTTGTCTTTTATAATCTAACCCAACTTTCTCCAAAGCTTTATCCCTGACCTGTCTGCTGTATTCCCTGGTTAATTATCTCCTACAAACCTCAGAGACCTTCGCAGAACACCTGGATTTACACCGAGATGAAATACAGGGCAACACTATTTACATGATTGGGTGAGTTCTGAAGGCAAATGCATGAACTGAATTTTATTCCAAATAAATTAAATATTCCATTGTAAAACATTATTTTATGTAATTTAACAATTGCACGACTTTGTGCTGGTCTACCACACAAAATCACAAGAAAATACATTTAATGTTTGTGGCTGTGACAAGTTTAACCGGTTTGAATACTTTTGCAACACTTTCCTGAGGCTGAGTGTTGCTAGTTGCAATTGTTTGTGCACTCAAATGTAACACTGAAGACTGGCATAGCAGTGAAGAGACGAACTCCTCTGACTCAGGTTTAGCCTCGAACGGACTCACCTTCCCGTTGATGATTGTGTCGATGCTCATCAATGTGTAATCCTCGTTACTGCCCTCAAACTCTACGCCATTCTGAGCAGAAGAAGCACAATCCAAGCCTGGGTTGCAGCCTGTTGGGAAACAGCGTTACAGTTATTTCCATCTGAACCATTCAAAGACACTTAGAGAGTTCCACTTCCTGTTGAGCCCACCTTTAAACATGTCTTTGCGGAAATAAAACATGCCCTCCTGGACTGCGTTTCTCTTCTGCGCCACCTTCATGTTCTCATCAACCTGATAAATCACGGGTTTTATTTTGATTTAAATCTTAGAACTAATATTTTAATAAAAATAATGTACTCAAGCGGTTGCTAATACCTTTGATAAGGGGATTAGGAAATCCAGCTTGTAGGATAAGATCACCCTGGTAAGCAGGACAACAAAAACCACATATGCAGCATTTTCAAAGTCAGTTAGCTGAACCTGGAAAGTAAAACCAGAAACGTAACTCGTTATCAAAAGTCCTCCAAAAGAAGACTAGATAAACAAACGTCTATATCACAAATACCTCCATGGGGCGAAACTCGACTCTCCAGCCGATGTCGGAGTTTGGAGGTGGAGGTTTGAACCGCATCGTCTGCCAGTTGGTCGACTGCAGATTCTGAATGAAAAATGAACGCCGACTGAGCTTAGGCCTGTGTTCTGTTTGTGGCAAGAGATTAGCTTCTCTGAAAGAAGTTTTAAGAATCCTCACCTCAAAGTGATCCGATTCGTTTTCATCATCCAAATGTATTTTCTCCTTAAAGACGGAGAGCGGGTCTCGTATGAAGAGATGAGCTATGTGTTGAGCCAGAAGCTTGTCAATCCCTGCAAACAAGACATATTTAATGTACATCGAGCAGACATGCTTGTCCTGGCACGGTGGTGGAGGGGAGTGGGGCCTTGCTGGAGAACAGGTCATCAGTCCTCACATGATATAGAACCATGCAGACACACCTAAAGGTAATTTAGATCAATTAACCTAACACGTGTGTTTCTGGACTGAAAGGAGTAGTGGGAGAAAACCCACGCAAGCAACGGGAGAGCATGCAAACTCCATGCAAAAGAATCCCAGGTTGGAATTCAAACTCAGAACCTTCTTGCTGCAATGTAACAGTGCCCCTGAATGCACCACCATGCAGTAGCATTATGTATTTATACACATGTTCCTGTAATTCTTTACTGAGCACAGATTGTAGACTATAACTTTAAAAGGCGTCTAAAAGAGACATCAGTACCTGCACCGAGCAGCTGCTTGTTGATCTCCTCATCTATCGTCAAATCGATGTCGTTGTATTTCTCCCCACAGCAAGACAGGTAGCTGTCAATCGAGTCATACCTGGACTTAAAGATCCTGTACTTGTTGTTCTTCAGAGGCTGCAAAATAGAAATGAGAAAGCACACTTGCACTATAATTTCCAACTGTAAATCTACACATTTGCCTGTAATTAAATATTTGCATCACTCAAATTGTTCTTTTATTTGCTATTGACAACAGGGAAAAGATTGGGCAAAGAGGAGGCTTTAACATTTTTTCTCCGAATTAACTGTTGTACTCAGTGTATCCAGAGTATAAACACACAAACTGTATTTAAGAAACTAAACCAAAAATACCAATAAAACAAAGATTCTTCTAATTAAAACTAAGACTCCAACATTGGACTGTTATACTTCAGTTTGCTGGGTTTAAATAGGGAATTTAATAATTATTTGGTTTGAGCTGCTTAAATACTCGATTTTAGTAAAATCATGATATATTCCCATAAAGACAGTCTTATCCCATATTTGTCTGTGTATTATATTTTCTAGTGCCTCCATTTCCTCTCAAATGTTTCCATGTCCAAAAGAAATTTTAAAAATACATATACTCTAGGTTCATCAGTTTACCGTTTTAATCAGTTTACCCGTTTTATTGTATGTAAAGTGAGACACTTGGTAAATTATATTGCTCATTATATTTCATTAAGCATATTTTGTTTTACATTCCTGTGTGGTTGGGTGTGGAATGGATTCAAGTTCTCACCTATTGTCTACCTAATGAATCAGTAACCCTCACAGTTCACTATCTTGCCCCAGAAGCTGAGAAGTAGAAACAAAAAATGTACTTCCTGGTGCACTGCTAGGAAACCAACAGCTCTTCCATTCAATAGACGGTGACAGATTGGGCTCTCTCGGTCACCAATTGATCTGAGCACAATCATTTTCACAGTTCAAATAAAAAGCCACACATTAATCCTTTCAGCACTCACTAAAACTGCTGGAAGCTGCTGTGCTCCATTTCTATAATGTACTCTCCCTAAGAAACACAATACATCACCCTGTGCTGCATCAGGAAACAGTACAGTGTTTGAATCTTTTTTTTTTTTTTTTTTGGCATGTTGACCCATCACTTGGACATGGGTCAGGTACCAGTGCTGAGATAAATCAAAGTTTAAAAAAATTATTTTCTAACGTAATTTTAACGAGAAATCAGAGAAACGGTTCTCTGGCTGCATGGAGGCTAGATTAGTGATCTGGTGCCCCTTCCCCACGCGTTGCTGCAAACTGCGAATCAGCAGCTACAATTTTCTTTTGCTGAAAGGGACAGTATTATGTAGTTTCCCAGGCACATAGCGTTATATAATGTCACTATCAAGTAATTATGTTACCTTTAATAATAAAAATGCTGCATACATCAAACATAATTTCAAAGAAATGTGACTTTGCAATTTCATGCCTTTGAAATTGGGCCTCTGTCTCTTTAAGAAGCTCCTGCTCTTTCTGACACGCCGCATTCAGGAAGTTGTCACAACAATGCTCCTTCATTAAGCCCTTTATAAACTTTTGTAGGAGGGTTGGACTGAGAAGTGGTTCACATGATAAGCTTAGCAGATGTGCAGTTCCACCAAGTGTTTGATTATTTTGTGAGAATAAACATTTAGGCAGCCCCGAATGGCTGCCAAAGGAGTTTCAAGGATTTGGCAAACATGCATGAAAGAATCAAAGCAACACTCCTATGCTTTTGATGATGGAAAAACAGTATAACATGACAAAAAAAAAAAAACAAAACAAAAACATAATAATGCCCTTTTAAATAGAACATAAATTAACAAAAAGAAAAACATGGAAGGTGGTGTATGAAATAAATAGAGATTGATAAAGGTGCCCTTTTCCCAATCTCCATGCTCTTTGTGGAAGTAGTAATGTAGTTGGAGGGCAGAACTCCAATCAAAGTCTGCCACTGTTACGCTCCCCAACTCACCAAGCGAGTTGTTCACAGCCCACATCAGCTGACTTCTACAGCGGCGAGTCAGCTTCCTGTGTCGAGGAAGTGATGGTTGATGTGACAACCCGCAGCACGATTTAAAAAGTGTAAATAAGACATTTCTGATGAGAAATGAACTAGATCATATATGTGAACTAAACCTGAATCTTGTGCTTGGCTCTCGTCAGGGTCGCTACACTGAGAGCTAACAGTATGGGGAGAGCTACGACAGTTACGTTTTCCCACAGTGCCGACGCTGCACACCACATCCTGTCTTCCTGCACTGTCAGCTATTGTTTGCACACTCTCAGCAGTGTGGAATATCAGGTCTATATTTTGTAATTTACAAACAGCCAGTGGGAGCTCAGAGAGGCAGCTTGTCCTCACCTTCAGGCCTCGTTCCTCTTGGGTCCTGTCATCCACAGAGGCTGAGATAACTCCCCAGCGACAATCAATATCAGACATGTACCCTCTGTAGAAGGGTGAGGCAGCGCTCAGCGCCATCTGCAATGAAAGACAGGAGGTTTATATACAAATAATACCAGTAATTATGATCTAGCATTTTTAAAGTAAAGATTTAGACATATACTAATATTTTTATGCATCTCCTGATCACCAGCTGAATAATTTCTAATTGGAAGCACAAATTTCATGCAACCACTCACCACGATGGGGCAGAATGTTGCTAGTTGGTCATAAAGATACCTTGCCTCATCAATGCTGCAAGCTTGGAATGTCACCTGCAAAAGCATCATAAATGAGGCTGAAGTCCTTTCATAAATCACTGATTGAGACTGTGGAGCAGTCAGAGTTCTCAGAACCCAGGTTTGCATATTCAAAAATACATACTTGCAGGCAGCAGTTGCCCATGCCGAAGCCCATGGCGTCCATGTAGATGTGGTCAGGAAGGGCTGCCCTCGCTGCTTCGCCGTCGTCCTCGGGGAACTGCTCCACAAACGGAGACGGTGTGTGCTTATCTTTGTAGACTGCAAGAGGAAAAGCAGCCAAATCACATCTTTTGCTTTATTTATTCAAAATCCTGTCTAAAGTCTATGTAGTACTGCACATGAGTCTGAATGTACAGCAGTTCAAATTCATTGATATTACACCCATAACCTCACCCACATTTACAGCAGATGATAAATGCAGTTAATGATAAGATAATGATAAGATAAGAAAGTGAATCAAACTTACTTGGCACATTTATCACAACTTTCTCTCCTCTTCGATGCCGTATGTTTCTGGTCAGAGTGCTGAAGAGAAGAATTCAATGTCGACTTATAAAGCCTTACAAAAGTATCCATGTCCTGTGAACTTTTATCCCAATATAAAACTATAAAAATTAATGCAATGATTGCTATATCCATAATTTTATTCTACGTTATATTCAGGTCAATGCTTAATGTAACACAATATTTAGAATATGATGTTTAGTATTAAACTAGCAATCCATTTCAAACCATAGAAAGTTAACCAGCCCACCTGTATCTGGGGTGTCTGTTTATGGCTTCATCTGGGAAAAACAAAGACTTTGACACTCCCTTTTCAACGGGAGTGGGTGGGTATTCTGGTTTGGTGAAACCTGGACAACCTAGCCTGAAAAAAGGAAAGCACGTGTCAGCTGTTTGGGAAACAAACCTTTCAATTACACACACACCAGCCACTCAACTTTATACTTGAGCCACATTCGACAACTTGCACTCATTGCACTTGCACATGTTCATACACCGTTTGGCAACAGTAAGCTCTTTTCTTAGCAGCACAAGTGCCAGAAGGAGGTTGGAATCAAATCCACAAGTTGCTGATTACTACTAGCTGAGCAACAGTTGCCCTATTAAGTGCATTAATAATTAATGGCTCTACATTGATCAACACAACAGATAAAAACCTTGGAAAGGAGGTGATGGTGCACAGCGTCATATTCTTCTTCAGGACAGACGAAGCCTCCAGACGTCTCTTCCTCATGTTGCCCTCCACCGTGTTGAACTCTGACATCGTTCCCCCGTACGGCTGCCCAGGAGTTCCCTCGATCATGTAGCTGCCATACTCCGGTCTCCAAAGTGTCGGATGACTGTGGAAGCGCAAAATATGTTGCGAAATCTTTTGTTTTAACATGTCAGCCAGAGAGAACCCTGTTCTCAGTATCGCATTGACCTTTTTCAGAAAAATAAACGACGTACTTTCCCTTTATGGAGGTGGCACCAGTAATCCTGGCACCATAAACAAACAAGATGCATTTGTGCTTCAGAGCGTGCTCTTTGGTGTGTGCAACAGAGGGGCAGTAATGAGGTATGCATGGGATCTACTATGGTCACTGCTGCTGGTATTTCCCCCCAGTCAAGTTAGCCATACAGATTTACACTGACGTCAGAGGCAGGCAGACGGGAGCCTGTATAAACACACTGAGGGACGGCTCTTTAAACAGGGCTCCTACATATCTCTTCTCATGTCAAATTTCAGTACTTTTACAGAGTTTGCCGTTATTTTGGGATAAATAAAATTCAAAATAAAAGTACTGAAGATGTGTCAGTGGTCGGACCTTGTATATGGATGACATTCAGGTCTCTGAACAGCTTTAGGTAGAGGAGCTCTGCGGAAAAAAAATTATTTGCATAACATTTCCAAATTTAGAGTTTATTTTAATATGTCATGCAGTGTTCAAATTTGAAAAACTGCATTTCAAAAAAGTAATCCTTTGAAAATTAGTTGTGGTATTTTCTTATTACATATTACTGTTAAAATGGGAAACAAATTCCTCATCTAACTTGTGTCTAAAGTTAACTGAGATTTTTAGAAAACAGTTTCAATACAAATCTACTGTCTTCCGGTAGAAATTTCTCCATAAAAGTGTTTATGTCTTTTTAAAAACACAAGCAGGAGGGACATTTCCACCTTTGGATGAGATGTAGTTGCTTTCTTCCTGGCAATCGGTTAATGCTTTCAAATTGAGAACAATCTGATGCAACACTTTAAATATCAATAGGTCTGTGAATGGCTTAATGGGTAAACTTCAAGTTATGTGACTCTAAGGAATTATGAATGCTTTAACCTATAAGAGGTTAAATCCAGCAGTAATGATTATAAACTCTCGTCATCCAGGCTTGAGTCGTTTTAGGAAAAACAAAGCAGTCCACCGACACCTGGCAGAACTCATGGGAAAGAATGCGCTTTTCATAGCGATACTAAAAGAAGCCCCCCAAAAAATAAAACCACAAATACTACTAAATTAGCTGGTTTTTAAAGTCTATTATTTCCTATGCTGGCACACTTGTGTTTTTCCTTTTGGAGAAATTAGTGGTAGACGTATTTAAATCACAAGCTGATATTCATGTAGCAATAACAATATAATAACTCTCCCGCATGAGAGAGAGAATATTTTGAATGACGAGTATGAGCACGCTATACAGTGCATGCATGCCGACAGCAGTAAGAAAAATATAAAAGGTCCCAGCCAGTGATTGATGGATTTCATTAAAGACAGCGATAATGACACAGCTGGATAATGAGGTTCAGAGTTTCACTTCAATAATCAAGATGGAAGAAGAGTGGCTTTTCACAGATTCAGACCCGGTGTCTCAAGCATTTAATTTCTCATCTGGCGGCGTTGTTCCGTGACTCTGATTAATCAGATGTAAATCACATAGCACAAGAGTTAGAACTAGATTCTACCAAACAAAGCAGAGCAGAAGCACAGAGATGACCCATGATCCAAACTGATACAATCAACTTTTGGGTTGAATTTCACTGGTCTCTGAGCTTTTCTTTCATTAGTGATATATTCTGCTTGTGTTACACCAACTAGCAACATTATACAGTCAGTACAGTGGCACTGAACTTAGTTTTGGAGCAAAATTATTGTCCAAACTAATTTGTCTATTTTTGCTACTGAACAGTGCTGATTGGAATGACATCAGCTGGAGTTCTTAGGGGCTCTCAGGTAGCCATTTGACTCATACAATTGCTACAATGAGCTTCTCTTAATATTATTTAAAAAAACAATAGTCATTTCCTTATTACTTTCAGCCAACGTTATTTAAAGCCACAGTGAAGGGCCCACAGACCGCAGTGCAGGGTCTGCAGCAGCAGCAGAGCTTCTTGGGTTTAGCTAGCAGGCTTAGGTTAATCAGAACTCATTTGCATGGTTGTTCTCTACAGTAGTAACAGTTAAAATTTCTAGTTTTATTTTAAATAAAATCGCCATTCATTCCTCCTATGAAGCCGGCTAAGCTAAAGATCGGCATGCTAAGAAAGTGATATGCTTGCTAAACACATCACCTGCAGTTTGGCGACCACAGCAGATAGCTCAACAAATTAACCAGCTAATTTTAGTTTGTTATCTGATCCTCTATAGAGAGATCAGAGTAGAACAAAGCAACATTTAGGCCAATTACCACTGAAAACTACAACCATTTATAGCTGGTGTTTTTTCTATAAGAGTAGGGGAATCAAAAATAAAAATGTAATACCTACATATATACGAGATGCATGTTTAAAAAGTCATATCAGCAGGATTTTTCTTTTAAAGAAAATTAGATTACTCTATTTTATTGTTGTACGAATACTGCAATATAGTAAAAGTGGTGTGTTTATTTATACAATTTCCTTTGAAATGTGAGAGTAAGTCGTTCTTATTCATACACTTCTCTCCTTGATCGTGTTGAAAATCGAGACTAAATAAGCCAGAGCAATTTTACTGTATGTCCTCACCAGAACCAAAGCCGGGTCAGATGTCGGGTCAGGTAACACCTCTCCTCCTCAACACGACAAAAGTGTGAATTACATAGAGTCACATTAACAGCAGCAGTGGCCTTTAATTTGATACATTTTAATTTTAGAAGTATCTTAAACTAAAAGAATTTAAAGAAATTCCCCCCTAAGGTAAATAAAAAGCAGAAGCAAACTGTGTTATTTCATTCCTCAGATTTTAACAGCTGAGCCAAGTAAGTGTTTCTCTGTCACAACACCAGGTTTTTAAATAATGCAGTGAGGCAGTAGACAATGTTTGCTACTGGATATATGGGTAAATGCACACCCAAGGGTGTACAGGTATGGGAACTACATTCGTTGCCAAAGCAAAAATATGAAAAGTGTTGATGAACACAACCGTTGTTCAAATATGTTGAAATTCAAGATTTTCAACAGATCTTATCTTCCACTTCAGTTCCCAGTTTCAACTTAGACATAATCAAAGCTCTGAATTTCTCCGTACGCTGGTGTTTACATGCTTTCATAACAGTGTTGTGAGCGAAGCTAATTAAAAAGAAGAGTGTGCATCAAGATCTCTGTACAGATGACTCACTTTGGGTTTGTATTTTCTCCCTGTTCTTGGAGAGTTTCCAAAACATCTCCGCCATTCAGCACCAGTCGAACCTTCTCATCATTGTCGTTCAGCTCCACCAGCATGTACTCAACCTAAACACACAAAAATAAAGACATTGAAAATTTGCACGCAAACACAGCACGACTCCTAATCCTAGCTAGGACTGGCTTTACGTTGAGCAGACTGGGAAGCCATCACATCAATTCCAATTCATCAGGAAGGTTTTCTTGACTTTGACTCTGCTGGGCTGTAATCCTCTGTCTGAAAGAGGGATTAATCTATAACAACAGCATTCCATGTCGATTCAAATTAAAGACTCAGTGTTCAAGTTGAAGCACAGTGATGTTTTGTTTCTCAGTAAAGGCTGGAAAAAAAAAAAAAGAGGTAAAACTTAAAAGTAATGCAAACAGGGCGCTGAAGAGTCAAGCACATAAATCTTCAATATTTTGTGTAGGAGGGATTGTGCCATAAATTACTCAGCAAAGAGGGGCTTTTGTTTTTTTGTTTTTCTTACAAGAGGTGTTGTCTGAGAATTAACAGTTACTCTGAAACACACCGTGAAATGCTGAAAGGAAACATGGCTCATAAAAGCTGGACTTGCAAATGTTTGTGTACAGGTCATAGGGAAGGCTGTTTGGACTTGCAGCAGATCAGGGTCATAAATGCAGCATTGTTCCAAGAATGTTTGTAGAATATTGTTTTTATACAGTGGAAATATTCATGTCCTGTGTTTTCATGTGGCTGTGTTTCTCTACCTAATGTATCCATTAACAGAGCGACTGCTACCATTAATGTTGTGTTACTAGTTGTTCTTTAACGGGAAAGTACTCTTAAACCACTGCTCCACTCCAGCAAACCTGCAAGACGTGTTTTTTTTTTTTTTTTGTTTGGTTTTGCAGGCGTTACGGTTCTTAACAAAAACACCAAAAAGCTTAAGTAAATCAGTAAACTAAAACAGAAATTTATATCGGCCTAGAAAAAAGCCTCATCTATGCATCTCTATTCAACCCCTCGAACGCTCCATCTCATGCTGTTCCAGCTGGAGTACTCCACCTGTTAAAAGAGGCACATTCTTCCCCACTGTTGTCACATGCTTGCACAGGAGGACTGATTACCACAAAATCATTAACTTTATACAATTGGCTGGGTTTCAAGACAGATGTCTTTCTATCAATGAGTGTAATAAACAGAACTTAACAGCTTTGTGTTAACTAGCATAGAATTTGTCTGGATGTTTTTGAAACTAAATCTCTCAGTATGATTGTAGAAGTGCACCTATTAGGCACTTCTACTATATTTTTCTTTTTTACATTGGATGTGCATTTTTTTTTTTTTTATATGTAAAAAGACAGAAAGTCCCAGTTGGGTTCTGCTTGACGTTTCTTCCTGTTAAAGGAGAGTTTTCCTCTCCACTGTTGTTATAGCCATGCTTGGGATGAATGATGGCTGCAAAGTCACCGGTAATGTCAGCGATTGTCTACAGTTGGTACATGCTGCAAGTTCTTAGATAAAAAGACTTTCTCATTCTGATCTCTGTTCTACTGACTGGTGTACCACTATCCCAAAACTTGGTCTGATCTATAATAAACTAAAAAAAATATATATATAAAATTAATTAAATGTTATTATTGAATATTTATTTGATCATATCTCCATGTGGGAGACTTCCCTGTCTTGTTAAGCACTTTTAGATAACCTTTGTTTTGAAATTGGCACCATATAAACAGACAAAAAAAAAACCCAAACATATTAAACAACCTAAATTGAAACATAATGGGAAAAAAAATACGTTTTTATAAAAAGTAATCAAACAAATGTAAAAGTTTAATTTTACTGCATATAAATACGGTTAGAAACATTCAAGTATGCGGATGAATCAGTAAGGGGGCCTTATTGCATCATGCCTCGCTGATCAAAAGTATCGAACATTGTTTAAAGTCATGTTTTTACCTCGTCACCCCACTTCAACACATCTCTCTGTCGATCCTTGACCTTATTGTAGATGTTGAGGAACTGGATGATGCCGTGCTTTCGGATGTGGTCGGCATACTTCCTTGTTTCTTCCCAGTTCAGGGGAGATCCTTGTGACAGTAAGCCCATGGCACAGACGGACAGTCGACCGATGTCCTGCTGGCTGCTAATTAACTGCGAACTGCACGCCAAACGTTAGCTACCTAGCTAGTTGGTCCAACTTGCGGAGATCTAGCGTGAAGTCTCAGTCCAAACAAGCGGTACAGTCTGGGTCCCACAGGATGAAGCGGGTAGTTCACAGGAAGAGTCTACTGATGCTGGTTAAGCGGCGTGCCTGTTCGGTAACCTTAATTAGGTATCCAAGTACAGACAGGCCCCCCTTGCTCATCACCTGCTAATGTCTGGTTAGCTCGGCCGAGCACTGTCGTTAGTTGGGGACAAACTGCACCAACTCGCCGGTGTCACCTAACGTCGGTTTGGTTGACGGCTACGCGCTGAAACCGTTTCTCCTAAGCTCCTTTACAAGGTGAGCCGTTGAACTTCGCCGTTGCCGAAACAGACTGCCGCTCCACGCAGAGTTACGCTGTGTTAAACGTATGAACGCCCTCCTAGATTTACACACGTGACGCCTTCGGGAGGAGCGAAGTTACGTCATCATGACTCAGCATCCTCTGAGCTAAGCTCCTCCTGTCGACCTGTCAATCAGAGGGTAAGAGACAACTATTGCACTTAGAAATAAGCATTATTATTTATCAATAATAATAATAATAATAATAATAATAACTAATACATATTATTATTATTTTATCTTTATTATTTTATCTCCATGTCACCATGGTCACACAGTGTGCATGAAATGTAAAATTAAAACTTTTTAAATGTCGTAGTAATGTATATACTGGCAGATGCACTGCTCTTCATACCGTTACTGTTGATTGTTGTTGAATTTGTTGAGAATTTACTCTAAATTGTGCCTATTTTTACGCTCATTTTTGATATCAATGTTTATTATATTATAATGTATCTTTATTATAATAACAATGGTTTGCTCTTGTGCAAATTGATGCAGACTACGTCATTCTGTGATAAAACAAATTTTATTTTCTTCATATGAATCTTAAAAAAAGAAAGAAGTAGGATATAAACAAAGGAAAAGGTTTTTCATTGTGATCTTTCCTTTTTGCATTTAACTATCCATTCACCCTTGTTCTCAACCCTGATCCTTCAAAGATGTGGGACAGCATTGTTTTTTAGATGTTTCTCTGATTGGACTTACCTGATCTCAGCTGATAGCTGATTTACAGACTTTTGCTGAATTGTAATCGTCTGAATCAGGGAGACATCTAAAACCCGCAGGCCAGTGTGTCTTGAAGACAGGGTTGGGAATCATTGGCATACTTTATTGAAATGTCTTCAGTTTTATAAAAACAAAACTGCACTGAATTGTTTTAGTAACTATCATGTATGTTGTGGTGTAATAGATAATGAAATGCATCAGAAACCAAAAGGATGCATGGAGCATGTGTTGCTATGTTTGAGGTATTCAGGAATAACTTATAGGTCAGAAGTTGAGCTATGATATTACCCTTTTCAGAATATTCCCTCTTGGTGATCCACATAAATACCAACAAGTTTTTTAAACATTTTTGAAGACATAAAAATATAAAAATGTATTGAAATCCCAAAACGTCCAGTTGGCTACTACTACCCTGTAAACCCTTTCTAAAGTACAGCCTTGCTACACAGTGTACAGATGGATGTTTTCAAGCCTTTATTTTGTTAATTAGGACATTCTATAATAAATGAATAATGATTTATAGCAATTTAAGATTAAAATGTTACATCAGACCATTAACATTCTTTCAAAAACAGAACATACTTTCTAATTTATTGAGTATTACTGTATTTGAGTGTGTACTTATAATTTGGACCTCGCATGGATAAAGAAAATCTGTGTAAATGAAACACAGACCCAAGTGCTGGTGTTTGCTGTTTGATGAAGTTAATTGTTGTATGATTTCCACGTTGTAAAAACACTTCAAAGGCATCTTTGAAAAACCCACAATAAATATCTCATTCATGCCCAGGAAGTGAACTTTTCACCTGCATTTTGTACTACAGATTATCAACAGAATTAGACTTTATGAAGCCAGTGTTTATGTACAGCTACTAAAAATACAGAACCAAGAACAATGAAAAACAGTTTTACATGAAAAATCTTTAAATCTTAGGACACAAAATTAGGTCTTTAGTGTCTTTTAACCTGCTTATATTTATATAAAAATCATATTTTTATGTGTTTTTGTTTTTGTTTTCCTTTGTGTTTTACTGTTCAGTGCAGAACAGTAGTGTTAAGTTGCTTAGTCATATGACTCTGATTTCCTATAAGTGAATGAGACATGTTAATAACCAGAAAGTCAAAGGTGACAGCTTTTCATGAATACTTGAATGCACCATTACTCTAAGAAAAAAAGATGTGCAATAATGACACAGCAACTTCCATGGAATGGTGTGTTGACAGCAATTTCATGGGTCAGTACTGAGCATTTCTTCTTTTGACTTCAGTCACACCCATCCCATATATGGATGCAGTTAGCTTGCAGTGTTGTGATTAGTATGAGCTACTTATCCTCTTTTTTTAAATGCAAACACCCACGCAGGAGACAGGAGAACCTAAGAGCTTACCATGTTTCACATTATACTCAGTAATAATCTTATTAAGACTCTAAAGTTCTGGGTGAATGAATACAGCAAAAAATTTACACCAAACATTTTTTTCAAGAATCTCGGGCACAACATTGAACATTTAAAAACAACACAATGGACAAGGTAGAGAAATTGAGGCCCTTGGCATACATGCCGCACCTTTGCAGCCCATATCACATTTCATCTCCAGTCAAAGATTATGTAAAGCAGCGACATGTTGCCACTGGCTAGTTTGTAAAAGGTGTTCAATAATGGGAGTGCCTCTTGGTGATCAGTACTGTGCAGCTCACTCATGACCAAGGGCAACTTTTACACACATTGAGATAAAGAGTATGGGTGTACAGGCATGACATGAACTGTTGTTATTGTATTCTGCTGAAAGCTTTGAGTCAGTACAAACAGTAGTAGGTATGTAAGTCATGCTCTGGTTACAAGGCTAATGCAATATTTAAACAGGGAAAATGTGCTCTAGTGACATAGAACTAATACATCAATGACCACTCAATAAATGTTGCGTTGTGAATAAGTGTTTTTTTTTTGCAACTTTTACCTTATGTTCTTACCTTTTTTCTTCCTGTATTCTTACATGATATGAGTTTCTAGTAGCTTGATTAGGATTTGAAATAACATATTTCAAATTAAAAATCAAATCCTAAGTCAAATTTAAATTCAAATTCAAACATATTGTGTGAATCTCATAGAAAAATTTAATTTTGCAGCAATTTGAACTATAATATTTTCTTCAAAAATTCCAAATAGAAGGCTTAGAGCAGAAAGGATCCCCTATTGTAGCTCTGTTTTACACACAATCTGAGGAAGCATTAGACTGAAACACTCTGTTGTTGTTGGCTTAGAGAAATGACAGTGGTTTTCCATTATGTTCTTCATTTTGCAGTTTCTCAAAGATAAAAAAAATCTAATAGCTGCTATCCAAGGGGCATTGATTTGTTAAAAGTTCAGATTTATCAGAAGTAAATTGCCTGTTAATTCTGTAAATGTGAGTAAAACAGCATTTGAAAAAATAAAGCAAAAATATGTTTTCTCTTTTACCATAATACTGAAGCAGAGGCATTAATTTGTAAATGTGTACATTAGCAAGGGAAGAAAACCCTCTAAACTTAATTTGTATTTGTTTCAGCTGCTCTACAAAATCAAAAACAGAATAATTAAATTAATTTAATGTTTCTGCTTTAAACTTTGGAGTTTTAAAAAAAAGAGAATCAGTCGATACAAATTCGTTGAAGCAATATTTAACTTTTTTCCTATCACTAATGGTTTAAAATGAGATACTAAAAGCAAAATATTAAAATTTAAACATCTTCATAATATGAAGACCAGCATTACATGCTGGTCGTTTTTAAGTTTTTTTGTTTTGCTCTACAATAAGATCTTGGATACCTGGACACCCACAAAATATAATAAAAATAGTTGAAAAAAATAATTTTACTAAATATTCCTTTGTGATAAAACACAGTTCGCAGTGAAGATAACAAGTCATCACTTTAATTTAAAAACAAACATAAAACATAAAGACATGAGCAGTCAGGAAATTTATGACCTTCAGGACAAGCTCAGGCTCTGAACTTTGTTGCTGTCTTGGATTTTTCTTTGTATTTTTTAAAATAAATAATTCCCATTGGAACTCATTCATGAACCCAGTCACCTACTTTAAGCACAGAACCTGTTTGAATTATACCAGCAGTGATTAAAACACAAAATGTGTACAGCATAGGAGTACTGTATCCTGCAACTGAGATGCTGTAGATTAATTGAATACGCTGAAGCACTGATCACAAGCACCTACTCCTGGTAGATGTCATCACACTCATTCCATCTGCAGCTTCTTATTCTATTCAAGTACAGTATGAGAAGATTACAGTAGCAAATTGCATTATAACCTTGATCAACATTGTTCGTATGTTTCTTTCAATGTATCATGTTTTTAGATTAAATTTGCCTTAGTTTAATTGTAACGGCTGACGTAAAAATATTCCAGCTTAATTGGCCCCTTTAAAAATCAGTTATGTGATATTATGTTTTGTATAATTTTAAAATATTATTTTGCATCAAAAAAAGAAAAGTGTAGCAGTAATGAAATTGTTTCTAAACTTGTGATAAACCTTGCAATTTTGCTAATCTTTAGTTAAATAAAGAAACATGATGTCCATTTGGTACCAAGAATGCAACAGACAAAGTGGAGATCTGATCGACTGAACTATATCATTGTTGTTCTCTATACCTCTATATACTGACTGGCGCAGATGAAACTGAACTGGCTCTGGATTCTCGTGTTTTCCTTGTAGGTATGGTGACGACACAGCATGAAATGCCAACTGTAGCTTCAGGCAACTCGTCATCTTCAGTCCATTCATTGAGATCAGGGTTGTAAACCTGGATGCACTTCTTGTACTTCTTCTCACCCTCATTCCAGCCCCCCAGGAGATAGATCTTGTTGTTCAAAATGGAAATGCCAGCGGTGCTAACCCCTGTGTGAAGGGGTGCGCAGTAGCTCCACTGGCCGCTGTGTGGGTTGTAAGATTCAACAACGAGGACGTCAACTCTCTCTCCTCGCCCTCCGAGCTGGCTGCCGCCAATAACATAGGCTCGATCTCCAATAGTAGCAGCACAGTGCCACCCTCTGGGAGTGCTCAGACTGCTTTTGTCCTGCCAGGTGTCGGTGGAAGGGTCATAGGCGCACACAGCCCTGGAGTAGGCGTTGTTGATGTAGCCTCCTGATACTAGGATCTTGCCATCAATAACAGAGCTGGCATGACAGCAGCGCGGCACCTCCATGGCAGTTTTCATCTGCCACTGATTAGAGGAGGGTACATAGCACTCCATAGAGGCCTGGACACCATCAGCATTTCGACCGCCAATAGCAAACAGGAGGCCATTGAAGGTGTTGAGGCTGAAGTGGGTGCGTCTTTGGATCATGTTGTTCAAGTGAATCCAGTTGTTAAAGCGGGAGTCATACCTAAACAATGAAAAGCAATAAGTCACCACAGAAAAATGACAGAAAGTAAACTGAAACAGAGTAACTGGTACCTGCAGAAGTTGCTAACAGCATGTTTTGCCTGGTTCCTTGCATCATTCTGGTCCTCACCACCTGCTATGTACAGGAAGCCATCAAGTACTGCCACACACTGATTAAAACTCTTTGCTGGCATTTCCGTCAACTTATTCCAAACTTTATCTTCATCTCTGTAGAGCACATCTTTGCTGAGAGATTTCTCCGTCAAAGCAGGACGCCCTCCAACTGTGAGAATCACCTTGAGGCCACCACGTACCTTTGTTCTACGTGACTGGAGGATGTTCTGCTGATACGGGAGGAGATGGTAATTCATGGCATCAACAAGTAACCGGTGGCACTCAGGGTCTTGCATCATCCTAGGAACACTCTGGACATGATTCACAAGGTCTTGAGCAGAGATTGTTCCAAAGCGGATGAGAGTTAGGAGATCTGCTGCGTACTTTAGCCTTTTCTCATCAAAGTCCAACCATTTCATGGCAATCTGGAAGGCTGTGATTTCAGAGGGCAGCTGCAAGGAATCATCAGAGAGAAATTCACTGATCTGCTCATATGTTAGCTTCAGGAACTGCTCCATTTCAGAAAACTCAATGAAGTTCTCCCTCATGAACTTTTGAGCTGCTTCCTTGGTTTCTTTAAGGTCATAGGCATCAGCGATATTGGCCACATACATGCAGTTCTCTACACTGAGTTCCTGCATGAGGAAATCACTACACATTTTTACCAGGGTGTTGATCTGAAGCAACCTGGCTGCAGCAATCGTGCTGCCAATACTGTAAAGGGATAAGGTAAGCTTTCCTGAGTAGGCATATGTAATTGCAGTTGCCAGACCAACTGGTGAGAGATCGTTCAGGTCAATCTTCTGAAGGCTCGAATCCTTCTTCAAAATATTTCTTATGTACTCACTGCAAGAGGCCATGACAACCTTGTGGACATCAAATGTTGTTGATCTGGTGGTGACAGTGAGGTCACAGAGGAAACTTTCTTGTCGCATGTTGCTCAAACCCTCCAGAAGATTTGGTGCGTACACAGAATCTGTAACTTCAGTTGAGATGCAGCTGAAGCCATTTCCTCCCTCAATCAGAGTATTTAGTCCATTAATCTTATTAATGGGACTGTTTTCCACCATAATGTCATTTATGTCTCCTTTACTCTTCTTGGTCGTCTTGTTCTTTTTGGGTGCCATGGTTGTAGCAGTGGAACACAGCCCGTATCCTTCTGAAAATGTGCACACATGTCAGACTTTACCAGAAAATCATTCAGAGATTAAGAAAAATGCAGAAATCATTCTGTGATGCAGCAAATGAGGTGTAACAAATGCATCCTACTTATGTGTACTCTAATCAACATTGCGATTGCAGGCATACAGTACACATTTCTGACTAGCTATAACTCATAGAAGAACCACTACTCTGTGGCAGAACCCTCAGTGCCAAAACATTTACTCTTAAAAACACCAAAGTCATGAATGAAGGTTCACCTGGCTCTGAAACTTCTTGTGATGTTTTAAAACAACAGTCAAAAGAAACCTTAATAGATATTGACAAACAATTATTTCTTAGTATCAGACAGTCTATACTTTAAATTGTAGGAGTTATTTCAGGTGGCAAGGCACCAACATAACCAATATTAGGTTGGCAGTGGTTGTTAATTTTTTGTACTAATCTGTCCTTTCAAAGCTCTACATTTCTTATTTGTTTTTCTAAAAATGTAAATACATTTTGATAAAACCATTCCTTGACAGCTTAACATGAGTGCAGCCAGTTTATTCTGCAAAGCAGGAGTATTTCAACATGCCCCCCATGCATCTGTCGCAGTTTATCAGTAGCAAGTCCAGGAATAGCATTGCTGGTTGGCTCTCTCATGACCCTCCTTTTATAGTCTTTGGGATTTGAGCAGCAGGCCTCGTGTCCTCTGCCAATTCAAATTAAAACTAAAAAAACTGTTGTATCCTTTTACGCATCATAAACATTTTAGATTATCCTAAATAAGTCTGCAGTCAACCCCCTCCACATGGGAATAAAATCTCTTCACTGTATCACATATTCAGTTGACTTAATGCTTGTAGTATTTCTGTACAGAGCTGTACAGAAATATTTCGCAATAAAACACTCCCTTTTCTCAGCTGCATTTTCAATGTCATTATCATGATAAAGTTTTGTGAAGCTCAACTTACCTGAGAATGGAACTGAGGCCAAAGAAGAAGGAACCTGTGCCTCCAGTTGCTGGAGCAGGAGAGAGAGACCAGCTTTCACCCCCACAGAAAGACATGGAGTAAACTCCTCCTCCATAGAACTGAGTGCCAATCAACAACTGTATGGCAGCAAGCAGGGACCAGAGATTCTCCTCAACAAATAGTTCCCTATGGTAGCCTCCATTTATTACGACAAAACACTGTGAATGACTCAATTTGTATCTGCATCGAAAACCTATGAAAATAATATTTTTTTACTTTTCAAAATGGGGAAATAAAGTATATGTCAGAATTTATGTATAATCAATATCTTGTTTTGTTTTCATTTTTTTAATATTATGTTGGAGGTAATTTAAACAGACTGGGTAAGATGGAAATAATGACCCCTGAGGTGCTCTGATGAGAGAGAGTATGGCCAATTTGGACTTGACATTTGACAGAATCCTCATAGGATTATGCTCATCACTGCAGATGTTATGCTCTATATTCCACATTCTTATGCAAAGTACATTTTTGGAGTAAGAAAAAATTTAGATATATATATTTTTTATTTACACATAGTTTACAGCAGGGGTTAGATATTTTACTGTATTCTAAATATTAAGAGAAGCATTCATTATCAAAAATCTGGACAAACAAATGTATGGATGGATGGATGCTGCAACAGTCTTAGATTATGCTGACATCACAGTCTCTCCAGCCTTGTCCAAAGGTACAGCACCCTCTTCAACAAACACAACACTAAACCGACCAGTCAGTTTGGAAAGTTAAATCAATGGATGACAACAATCACCACCATCCTGTAATCTGTGAAAGCATCTATTCCATCACTCCCTTCTTCTGCTGTGGAGCAGGTGCTGTGAAGTTCTTTAGGGACCCACAAAGGATATAAACTATTCTTCTCTCTACAATAACCACCTTGAACAAAAAATAGCCCTCTGGAAACTCTGGAAACAATTTTGATTTGGCGATCTTGACCGACTTCATACTCAATACATAATCTTGTGAATTAAGAATTTATTGTTTATATATTTTGAATTATAATTAATTTAACCTTTAAGTTAATTTAATGTATAGATAAGAGATCACCATTTTTTTAGTTCCTGCTGTTGTTCACGTGACCCCTTTAGTAATTTATCTAGAGTTTAATATAAATAAATAAAAATAAATAAAAATAAAAAAATAAAATAAATAAAAAAGAGAAGAAAATACAAGAACTTCTTCTCACAAAACCACGGAGCCGTTTTCACACAAACGTTGTTTGATATAATTTATTATCTCGAGTAGAGGTTGCATTTTCTCGGTCCCGCCCATTATATTACTGTCATCAATGGGCGCGCGCTGCCCGGTGTGCGCAAGCGGTTGCACGTGAACCGTCGTGATGGCCAGAAGCTCAGATGTGGTGAAGAAAATCATGCGGTTCAAACTTCAGCTGTCAGACAAAGCAGAACCTACAACGGTAGATTTGATTTCTTTCTTTCTTTAAGTCCGCACATAAAACCAACAAAGCAGGGAAAAAAAGTTTAAATTTTGATTTCTCTTTTATAGCAGCCGATACAACCCTCTGTTTTGTATTACTAAGACCTTCAATTACTCTAGCACACTAGAAAAGTTCCCAACCACTCGATTTAATCTCATAATGTTTGCCGTATTTAATATACATTTAAATTTAAAAACATAAATTGGTACTGAGGGTGTAAGAAAATTACTTAAAGTGTCTTCTGTTCATCTTTAGGCCTAACGTGGTAAAAGCTGAGAACATGCTCAAGTCTTAAAACGTGTAAGTGTAAGAGTCCGTCTTGTGTATATGGGAAAACCTCAGGCTAAAACTGGCATCTCACCCCTCTGCTCAACGTATTGCTGTTGTCCGTCATCAGAGAAGGTGGGGGCGCTGTGCAGGCAGTTGTAACTCTGCATTTAAATATTGGACCAATTTTCACTGAAAGCACTTTAAGTGCAAGACATGAAATAGAAATCGTATTAGTTTTAAAGACATGAAGCCAGTAACCATTTATAGATTAGGGAGCGAGATTAGTGGGTGTGAGTATCCATACATAGGTCTGCTCTAAATGCTCAGTCAGCAGCTGTGTTGACCCCAACCCAGCACTACCTTATTTGGTTCCTCAACTGTTAGTTTCAGTGCAGTCATCTACCTATTGGCCGGCTTATTCATAAAATACATTTTAGCACCTCCTCTTTTAATAGCCTACAATAATTATATATTTCTCACCAGAAATGTGAAGAATAAAAGGTAGCAGTTTGATTTCTGTTTTCAAAATGAGAGATATAAAGATTAAACAGACATTTTTGCTTCTTGTGCTCAATAAAGTAGAAAAATTGAAATACAATTCTGGCTTAATTTTCTTTCTTAAATATTCAAAAACACATCAGATGAACACACTTCTAAAATACAAGAGACATTCTACTGAATGGGTTCCGTGATTCCTAAACATAAATTATTTTTATAAATATGCATGAAGATTATCTGTAAAAAAAAAACAAAACAAAAAACATTTTCTTATCAACAAAAATGTCTCACGTGATCTATTTACAAACATTTATATTAAAGAAAAACAATAACTTCTTAATTTTAGTTTGACTTAATTTTATTTTTAAAGTAATAAAAACTAAATAAATTGTCTTTTTCTTATATGTTGAGATCCCTTCACGTCTCAGGTGGCAGCAAAGTTTTTGCCTCACCCCTCAATGCCACTGCTCATAAATGGTTGAGTTGCTCACAAATACAAATGTACAAATAATTACATGAAAAAGGAAATGGGATTGTGTTTCATTCTGCACTTTCATTTTAAAACGACTTTCCTTACTCATGAGAACAGCAACTTTCACCCAATATGTCTCCTATTCTTCTTTCAGGTTCTAAAGATTTTGCAGAAACTAAAGGATCTGGATATCACACTAGATATTCTTTCTGTAAGTTTGTATACTATAGAACAAGTACAAATATTTTAAAAAATTTACTGTATGCTCTAATGAGTTTTGAAATTCACAATAGGAAACTGGAATTGGCAAAACGGTTAACTCCCTGCGGAGACACAAACAAGCAGGAGAATTTGCCAAATTGCTAGTTAAAGGATGGAAAAAACTGATTCCAAAGGAATCCACAAGGTAATTTATTTAATTTTTGATTGTCAAATTTGCTTGAATATTCCTGAATTTATTTTTGGTCCCAATCTTAAATCGTCCACTTTATGCAGCCATGGTGATAATGCAGCGTGGTTGGATAGTGTTTCTGTTAAAAACAAAGAGGATGACCAAAGCTGTTCTGATAATGAGAGTCCGCAGAATGACGATAATAACTGCCCTACACCTAATCATGAAGATCAAGATATTTCAGATGAACAGGCCCACAAAATACTGAGTAAGAAAGAAGAGTTTGAAGAGCAGAAAAGAAAACTTGGTGTGGACAAGAACGATAAAAAGCGTCAAGAAGAAAGCAAGACACAACTTTGGAGGGACATTTCAAAAAGCAGAGCTGAAATACAAGAAGACAAGATGGACAACAATGTTGCCTCCAAGATGAGGAAACAAAACAGTGATAACACGCATGGAAATAAATCCTTTGAGGGTTCTTATAAAAAATCCAAATCTGAGTCTAGGGAAAAGTTGAAAGGAACCTCTGAGAGAGAACGAGAATCAAACACAAAATCAAAGCCATCAAAAGAATCGATGAAAAACAGAGAGACCTTTTCATCCAGTGACAAACACTCAAAAACATTAAAATGGGTGAAAGAGGACAGACCTTTGGAGATGTTGAGGAGCTCAGAGACTCGAAACAGAAAAAGGAAAAAAACAGACTATCAAAAGCATGACAATGTAAAACCCCATCCAGATCCTGAAAGAGAGAAATATTCAAAACACAAAAAGGCCAAAATAGGCCACCAAGATGCAGAGAGTAATGGTGATGAGGAGGAACCCTCCATGTCTTTTGAATCTTACTTGAACTATGATGCGAATGTGGAGAAGAAGAAAGAACATTCAGGAGTGAAGAGAGCTCCGAAAATGGTCAAGACTGCACCAAAAGAGCCAACATCAAAGCATCCACGGACCAAGCCTCTGAAGTCATCAACTTCTTTTCCAGAACAGGTATACCTGATATTTAAGACTTTGTGTGAAATGGATGCCACAGTTTTTTTTTTTTTTTTTTTGGTAACAATTCTTAAAAATATGCCAAAAGACACAGGAATCTTTAATGGATTTGATGGATGTCCCATTACCCGCCGCTCTCCCGGAACTGGAAAAGCCTTCAAACATTCACTACTACTTTGAAAAGAAAGGTAATGCTTGTTAGAAATTACATCTGTAATCTCTTTTAGTTGTTCTTGATATATTTTCTTTATTGAAGTTGATAAGGAGCCGGATTTTTGTGATGTTTCGGAGGAGTCTGTAGTCTTCACTGGTCAGCGACTGAATAAGAAGATGCAAGTGTACTCTGGAGCAAAAACCCTTTTCCTCCCGACTATGATGAGCTTGTTTCAACAGTGTATACGCACACTCCAGAACAACCTCAACTGTGAGTAATGTCTGAAAGCTTTTGCAAGGTATTTGGATTTTATATTTGGATGCATGCATCTCTTTTTAGTGCTTTATGAGACCGGTGGAGTCCCATTTGAACTTCTTGAGCCAGTACTGGAGAGGTGCACACCAGAGCAGCTGCTGCGAATAGAGGAATACAACCCAGTAAGAAGATATTTAATAATTTCTCGATTAATACCAGCACAATGTTTAGAATGAAAATGATGGGCAGCTAATGACTTCCAGCAAGCTTCTGGATGTATTAAAGTGACAGAGCTCTCATATTTAAAACTTTGTGTCTTTGTGCTAACATTGAGCTGAAGAAATTCATCCAATAACTTTCTTGAATAATATGTTTTATTATTTTGAGCCAAAATAATACAACAGAAATATACTTGTATCAGTTGATGTCCTTTTTGCTGTTCAACGAAGAACCCTGTCTTGCAATTATAAAAATATATATACAACTGCAATGTTTCTATTGTTGTTTGGCCATAGGATAAAAACTATTAACTTCACTTAGAAAAGTACATTGACATTGTATTTTTTCACTAATAGTTTTGTGAGCACATCAGACATCAACTGATTGAAGGCTCTAAATCAAATCCTTCGTAAGGATAATGTAATTGCGTTAGACAGCCACTAAGGGTCGTGATTGAGCAGCATCAAACCGGCCCACAGAACGGGGGAAAGTAAATCTGAATTAGCTCACAGATCAAACTATCCAAATACAAGCCGATCAGTCTGAAGTCTGGTCTGATTATTGTAGGAATGTTAAGAATACATGATTTAGGTGCAGAACTTGGATTACCTCAATAAGCTTACTTGCATAAACCAAAAGCTTTGTTGCAGATTAATTTTCCATTAATCAATTATTACAGATTATTTTACTGGCTCCCATGAGCACAACATTCAGGGGCGTGTTGAATTTAATCAAAGCTTAGTTCCACATTTTCCTTTGCACACTAGTATTGTACATGCCACTTTACTGCCTACATGTGATACTCTTATATGGCTTTATAGTCTGTCTGTAGATAAGTCTGTCTGTAGATAAGCAATAGCTACATACCATTTGTCATGTTTGTCAAGATGCTTAGCTTACTGAAGCATTGCTTTTCTGAGATAATCATTCCATCTACCATCACAAAACCTCCCGCATTTATTCTTGAACTGCTTTCTTATGTGAAAAACAATTTAATGTTACATGCCAGCTTGCCAATCACTTTTCCATACATAATAATTCTCACTTTGGTTGTTTAATTTATCTTAAAATTTCTTCAAGTTATATATTCACTGTATGCACAGGTTTGCAATGCTTGAATGATTATGACTTGACTTTTTATTTTTCTTCCAACAGATGTACATCGGAGTGACAGACCATTTATGGGGAAAACACTGCCAGAGGGATTTCAAAGACTGCAGACTTCAGGAATATGAGTCATGGAAAGAGATGTATATCAGACTGTCTGAGGAGAGGGAGAGGAAGCTCAAAAGACTGACGAAAACAATTGTCTCGGCACAATCTCAGAAGCCGAAGGGTGGGTTCTGTGCTCTGAAAACAGCTCTCCGCTTTCTTAAAAGACGAGTATGGAATTTTTGGAATATACCTCCTTAAAGACTGGTTTAATTTCATGATTCCACAATTTTGTAACGAGATGTGCACTTGGTTCAGGACTCTGGATTTATCTTTCAAACAGATTATTTTCCTCATTTTTGAGAAAATCTAAATCTACACAATCTCTGGGACTCTAGCAAGATCTTGAGCATGGCTAACGTAGTAAAAAACTCTTCAGGTTGTCTTTGATGTTTGACAAAAACTGAATCAGAAAAAAGTGAGATTATGATAAACATGACTGTTCATGGTGGCAAGATGAACTTGTGCCTCATCCGGTCTTGTGATATTCCTAGTTTTAAAACCTTAATATTGCTCTCAATTTAGATGTAAGCAGGCTTTGATGAGTCAATTTTCTTGAAACCATTTCCTAAAACCTTACTTGAATGGCATGACATGTTCTCTGACGTTTTAAAAGATTCCTAAGAGTGAGTAATGGGCATCTGTGTCGAGACATTTTACAGCCCAGGAAACCGGGAAGACATGGATTATGATCCTCAACAGCCTGAAGTGAACTATAAATTAAAAAGTTATTGTGCTACATTTATTTAATGGGAAGTTTTAGACATTAATTATAGCACCAGAGATTGTTAAAAACAGTCATGTTTTAAGAGGGTATATTTGACCAATTGACTTAACTTTTGTTTTTAATATTTAGGTGAAATTATGCTACTCCAATTTTTTTTAAAGTTTTTACTCAACATCTACATGGCAAAACACGCATTTTTATTTACCTAAGCAACCAGACCATTTTAATAGTGGCATTTGTTTGAGAAAGACAATCACAAGACTATAAATAAGAACTCACACAAAATAATTGGTCGTATCAAGTAAAAACTATTTTAAACAGCTAAACATCACATAACATAATTAAAGTGCTATTTTAGAGGTTATTTTTAATGGCTAATAAAAGCCTTCCAGTCACCATGCCCTGTTTTTGCCCCTTTTTAGGACGGCAGGTGAAGATGGCATTTATTCACACCGTTGCTAAGCCGCCAAGAGATGTGCGAATTCAGCAGGAAATTCATGGAACTGCTGTGCAACAGCCTCATCAGCTCAAGTGCAGGTGGATGCCACATAGAAATTTAAGGCTGTTTCTCAATTGCTTGTTTGGAATTATTTTGGATGTTGCTTGTCATTTTTTTGCATCTTATAGACTTTATCCAAAAACCACATGACTTTCTGATGCAGCATTGTGCATGCTCTTATCTTTGGCAAAACATGTACACCTGGCTTTTCCACATAAAAGCACAAATTGATCACTAGACAACAGCATCTTGTAAGGGTCATACTCGTGTGATAACGGTGAAGGAAAGGCTAAACAAACAAGAACTGGGAGTGTGTGCCAGAAAAACGGGTTTCTTCTGCTCAGAGGCAGCTTTAGGGCTTTTGTTGTTTAGTACTGCTTTAATCAACACTCTTCTTTTTAAATATTTATATGAATCATCTAAACCTACATATTTTTGCATTTTTACAGTAGTAAACATCAGGAGAACCCAATGAGATCCAGTTGCAATGAGCCCTACAGGTCTAACAGCACCAGCGGCTCTGGCGGAAGCAACAACCAAGATCCTCGCAAAAAAATAAGTGAGCTGAATGTTTCACTGTAGTTCTGACTTGATAAACCTTGCTACTTTTTTTCTGCAGTCAAATGAGAAAATGTAGTAGATAAGCATAATACTAAATGTCAAATTCCTGCTCAGTAATCCATTTTTGTTGTTTTCACAGAAGTTGCTCCAATGATGGCAAAGTCCTTAAAAGCATTTAAGAAACAGTTGGGACGGAGATGAACTCCAAGATGTTTCTATTTACCGGTTGCATATGAAGAATTATGTACATTATCATTAACTTCAAATTGTATTGTGTGTTTAATGTGATACACTGAAATTAAGGCTATTGCCATCCTTTTCTGTTTGATCGCAGTGAAATAAAACTGAGAATGAACTCTGCAAATTGAACCAGTTTAATATTTTGTCTTTAATGGGGGTGCCACATGGCTCAGAGGTATAACAGATGTACCATAGAGAGGCTGTAGTTCTTAATGCAGTTGTTTCTGATTTAATTCCTGACTTTGGACCATTTTCTGCACTTCTTCTTTCTTGTCTTCTATCTTTTCTACTTTCTTTCCGTCTACTGTTAAAGAAAGGCCACCAGTACTACCCAAACCTTTTAAGTCCTGAATGCTTCAATCGAAAACAGCTAACTGGGATCTGGCTCCCCCTAGAGGATTTATTTCTTCCAAAATTTTGTCACTAAGCTGGAAAATAGATTTTTTTTTTCCTAAAGTCAGTTTTAGTGAATTGTCAGTTGTAGATATGTCATACTTCTACCCAATAGCAACTTGAACAATAGCAAAAATGTACTTATTACTTGTAATGGCTTGTCATCTGTAGGAGGTCTGTTGGTGTGTGTGCCATAAAATGTTTTTTTTTTCTGCATTAACAAGCATTTGAACAATTGAAAGAATTTGCATATTTTCAATTGAACACATTTTAGTTACTTGTGATAAGACAAACCCTTTACACCTCACATAAACATGACATGTTATGATTTGCACTAAATTATGCAATAGAGATTACTCTAGAGTTTAATACGGTTTGATGGAACTAAGGTCAACTCTCGACCTGGAAAGAAGGAAGAAATTACAGATAAAAAGACAAGCTGGATTTTCATCAGCATACATCCAGATCTATTAGTCTGTAGGAATGCTTTTTGCATGATTTACTCGTGCCAAAGGAGGGTGGAGGTTCTTCTTTGTCAGAGGATGGTTTTTGAGGAAACCATTTTGAGTTTCCTCAAAAACCATTTTGAGGAAACTGATGCACATGTAATCACCTTTGTCCAAAGAGGTAAAAGTAAGCAGTTATCAGAAAAATTTTATTTTGATACAAAGCATTTTTTTATGTGCAGTCTGTGTACATGATCACTTGTAGCCATTTCTTTTAAAAGTTAATCTAAATGCTGAGCTATGAATCAATTAATAAAAGGAACTTCAGCTCAAAGAATGAACAAGATAGTTGAAAATATGAAGTTGTCTTATTTCCAACTATTTAAACAAATGGCTTAAGCGAGGTTTTCTGTTAAAACAAAACTTGGTCAAATTTAAAATTTTATTTTGATACAAGTTACTAGAAATGTGTTGCAACTTGTCTCCCCTTTTCAAAATAGCCATTTTAAGCTTATCAAACTCTTGTCCTTTTCAATTTCCAGACACAACACCAACTGGGAACAAGTTGTACTTTTTGCAAAACTCTAGCTGCTCACTACTAAAGACAACAAATGACATTAAGCAATGGAAGACATTTTAAACATGAATATGATAATATCTATGGAGGACAACAAGCACAATAAGAGTTATGGAAGATGTTTTGAACAAAATTAAATAAAAATATTTTTTAAATTAAATATACATATAAGTAAATTAAAGGACAAAAATTTAAAGATAGTGATGTAATAATGACTGCATATATATTTTCATATCACTTATGAATGGAGGGGGAGTAAGCTTAATATCACAAATGTTGAATTAACAAATATTTAGAAAGTAATTTAAAAACTCCAGTATCCCCTAGAGAGACGAAAACAGCATGCCACAGTAAATTTGGATTCATAATTTCTTTAGGCTGCCTGTGTGCACTCTGAGCTTATGGGCCATCATGGCGGCCCTGTGCGGGACGGGACTATCCAGAGGAGGGACCGGAGGGAGGAGCAGCTTGGAGCGATGACGCAGGATAGGAATGAGGGAGTGAATGTTCCGGGTCAGAAACTGGACGGGAGAGGAAATTAACTCCGGGACAAAACGAAAAAAAAAAAAAAATCACAACATACTAACAGAATGCCACCCTCTGCTACGCAGAGATGTAACCCGTTGTTTTTACTCCGAAACTAGTTTTTTCGGCGGCGAAGGTCGAGAAGAAGAAAATACAGGTGCCAAACTACGAACTACAAAGTGAGCCAACGACGGAGAGTGGATTCTCCTGTTCGTCGCGACGAGCCGAACGCCAGCTCGGTAGCCACTCGTTCACACACGGAGTTTCAGTGTTTACTTCGCGGCGAGTTTCGCCTTCGCTTGTGCTCTGGTTGGTGAATCGAGTTTGAGGACTGTCCCGCCGTAGCAAACTGTTGCATCCCCCTTCTTCTTCCTCCCCGCAGTTTGTTTATCGCACGGATACGGGATTTATCTCCCTCTCCTTCCCCCCGCCGTGATGTTTCACTGCATCCCCCTGTGGCGGTGCAACCGTCACGTAGAAACGATCGATAAACGCCACTGTACTCTGAATTATGTTCCCGACGAGATTTATCGCTACGCCCGGAGTTTGGAGGAGCTGATGCTGGATGCCAACCAACTCCGAGACTTACCCAAGGTAAGCAGAAAGCGGCTTCCGCTCGTCCATTTAAATGGCAAGTTCAGATGTATGGTAAAAAAAAAAAAAAAAAAAAAAAATGGCGTGTTTCTATTGATTAGTGATTCCCAATGGTTAGTGATTCAGAGAAACGTACCGACAGAGCGGGCAGGGCATCCCGTGAGACAGCGGTGGGACATAGGGACAATAATTACGCAAGATCATTAAGGCAGAGAGGTGGAAACTTTTCTCCTAAGCTACCTCCACCCATCACAGTTAAACTGAAAGTATGAGACAGAAAGAGATAAACATTTTTATGAGAGTTCCAGAGGTTTCACCCCTACAGCAGATCTCTGACTTCGTCTAATAAATGTCAAGAGCTCTTGACCTGACGTGTTTAAGCTATTATCTTAAAAGAGGTTTACGGTACAAAGCCATTGCTGAATGCAGAGAGCAGTGTTTAACTTCCTGAAAAAAAAAAAATAATAATAATAATAAAAAAAAAAACTGATAAATCTAAGTCTCCATATAGGACACGATGACTGTCATTGTAATTTGTAAGCTTGAGGTTATTCTCCTTGCACTATTTCTCTTAAAGAGAAACACTAGTATTTTAATATATTTGTCAAGACTGTGGATTTTAGAGAAACAATGGTGCAGATTAGGCCTGGTAGTTAGAGGAACCAGTTCTGGTTTCAGTAATCACCAAACTGTTCCTACAATTTAAAGTCCTTCTAAAGGGATGCCACATAACCACTCCCAATGCTTTCTGTGCTTGTTTGAACCATCCAGCAATGCAGCACTGTTCCTTCCTGCTCACTGCCAGGCAGCTGGCTGAAAGAAGGCTACAATGGGTTTCTCCCTGCCTTACAAAATAAGTATGAGTAAAATGAGTAATGCATTTCTATAATATATTTGACTATAAAAAAAAAACCAGACGTTCATGCAGTAGAAATTGAATTTGCGTCACCCATCTTTATTAAGGTAATGCTATATTAAAGCTAGAGTTGAGAAGTTATTAGTAACTGTTTCTGGCAAAATACTGACTGCTGACTATCCTGTATTTAATTCTAAAATCAATTAATAAAAAAAGAACACGTGGATACAGCAATTAATTCCTGTATGTTTGTTTTACACTGCTACTGTAAGGCCATGCTAATTTTACTCAAGGTTTTCTTACTGTAAGAATCTATTACCAGCCCATGTCTGGTTTATATTTAACCTTGGACATGGGATTGATATGACAAGGAATCTTTTCACAAACGTCATGAGATGTGACTAATGGGTATGGATAAATAAAAATAGGAAATCACTTAACATATTTTGTCAGTACATCTGTTTTTGCTGCCCACATGAATAGTTTTATCTAACTCTGAAATATGAAACTGCATTTTCGGCATGTTTTTTCTTACAGGTATTTGTGTCATCAGCACCTGGGCATGAACAGGTGCTAATATGATTGAGTCATGCTCAAGTCTGTTGTCAGGTTATTCTTATTATGGTTTTGAAATGACTTTTTGTACTTCTTTCGATTTGGCAAGTGTTATTTTTGCTTCCTGCAAACAAGTCTTTTACATTTATGATCTTGCATTGACGGGTGGACTGCTATAAATTAGGACCTTTGATTAAGCCAAAACATTGCTGAGGGACTATCTGTTTGCAGACATTTACTAGACTCACCACATGATCACATTTCCTTACTATAGAGTGTGAGGAAATTATAGAGAGGAGTTCGTTTCAATCATCAGCAAGTATGAAATATCTCCAATGAGAGGGAATGAGAGGATGCTTTGCCACATTGCCAAAAAGTTGGATATGTAAAGACCAAAGCAGCTGAAATACAAGCTAGCAAAGGATGTAAAATTAGAACTGTCCCAAAAGTTGAATCTTATTTCCATTTTAATTTAGTGAAATAATGCTTCAATAAAAAACATTTTTTCTCACTACCATAAAACTGGGATGGTTATTATTGTCTCCAGGCACAGGCTTTCCAGATTACATAAAGATAGAAGTTCTCAGTCACAGGGATTCTATTTTAGCTTCACAGAAACCACAAAGAAGGGCTGTTGACGAGCAGCGAGAGACATTTTTGAAAACTTGGGTTACACAAGTCTGCTCTTATATGCATCTGTTCTTATATGTCAGTGTTTGTAATCTAAGATGCCCAGTTTCTGTTGGTTTTCCTACCTTCTCATTTCTTGTGTTGCTACATTTGTTTTCTTAAGCCTATCCAGAAAATTGTTTTAGTCGTAGAAAACATCGTCTGTTCAGCTGTTTGAGACACTAAACGTGTCCTTGCGATTGATGTCTCACTGTACTGTTAAAAAGCAAAGGAGTATGGTCACTAATTTATTGGATTCACAGCTGTTCCAGACAAGTGGGCGAAGTATGAAATGAGGCTTTGGCCCCCTTGAGAAACTCTCCTGAGCTCATAACTGCAGGCATTGTGTGTCAGGTGGGAAGCTTAGCTGGATTGAAGAACTATTTTGTCTTTGCAGCATTTTTTTCCTGCATTGACACGTGTGAGGCATGATCACTTAGTCCTGGTAGCATTATTAACTTCGTGTACGGAAACCTCTTCATGCCTGTCGCACACTTCTTGCTTTCTTTGCTGAGGAACGGGTATCTGGACAGAAAACGAAGGATTATGTGTTTGGTTTTCACTGTCTCGATCAAGCTGCTGATTTTGTTGTGTTGGTTTTCTAATGAAGTCTCAGTAAAACGAGGACATGAATAGTTAAGGTTTGCAAAACCATCAACCAACACACAGGGAAGAACAAGACTAGACGCTTGGTAGAGGAAAACAGTTTTTCCCCCATTTGCGCTCGAAAGTTTGTATTTAGCAGGTGCACTCTGGTTGCGACAGGAATCACATGACTGCGAAACAGTTTAGTCACTTTGGGACTCAGTTTGCAAATATTCAAAGCATCTTCAGATAATGGAGCTGGATTATTTCCATGTCAACAAGATAAGATTTTATTGTGGTCCTTGGAATGTAAATTGAGTCTGAAGTGCTTGTTGACCGAACCCCTGCGGATGAACCTCAGGGCTCAGTCTGCTCCTTCACTATGTTTTACTCAGAGGTTTTTCACTAGACGTGCCACTAACTTAATCATTGTATCAGCAACGTTGTAAGGGAACCAGGACATGACAACATATTCCCAGTCGATCATTCACACCAGCAGACAGATAAAAACATGCACCGGGAGTTTGAATGGGTAGAAAGGCGTGTTTGCAATAAAACAAGACAAGACAAGCTCAACTGGAGCGAATAGCTTCAATAGTTTTGAAAAGAGCAGGTTGAGGAGATAGACCAATGGGTTTATAATGTCCAACTGGTCTTCTTTTGTAAATTCTCTTATATAATATGTATATTGAGGAAGTTGAGCAGCTTGGCAAACATTAACTTGTTTCTCTAAAGTTATTCTTGTAGAATGTGAACGGTGTTCTTGTATGGGTTTGTAAACAGCACTTTAATTTAAGTGAAAAGGCCGACATTCAAGACTAGCTGGTTGCTGAGAGGCTCTTGCCAGTTTACCCAGTTTCAAAATGAATGCAGTTTCCACCTCTCCCAGCAAAGGTGAAGCTGTAAGACAGGAGGTATCTTAATCTCAGCTGCAAAGCTTTCAATCCTTGAAATGTTAAAACGGTAAAATAAAGTGATCAGTAGTTTCTTAACCAAAATCACAATTTTTAGTGATTTTGGTTAAATGTAAGAAGAATTTAGACTTTTATGCCTCGTTTCCTCAGGTCGGTTCGGTACGCTGCTTTGTCTGTTTCCAGGGTAACAAGTATACAGCACCGTTCCAGGGCCTTCTTCAGCTGTAGATCCATAGTACAATGACACAGTAATGTTATGGTGGAGCTACTCGCGTCACACAACACAATCCGCTTATTGGGAACAGAAAAATGTTTCGACTAGGATACTATTTGTGAATCATGTCTTTCATGTCGCATTAAGATGATGCCGTGTTTGGCGTTTGTGTTGTGGTGGTGAATTTGGACAAAAATTCAAATATGTTGGCGTAGATCAATTCTTCATAGGGATTAATCATGCAATATGAAATATTGTTGTAGAATAATTTAATTACTGACTCCTGATTTTATTTTATTTTTTTTATATCATCATGACTTATAGAGACAACACTCTCTATAAGTTATATGTAACTTATAAGTAATGATTCGTCTAATACAGTGTTTCCCAACCCTGGTCCTCAAGGCACACTGCCCTGCATGTTTTAGGTATTTCCTTGCTTCAGTCCAGCTGATTTCAATTGATGACTGATTAACAGGCGTTTGTTGAACTGCAATTAGTTGAATCAGGCACGTTAAAGCAGGGAAACCTCTAAAACATGTAGGACAGTGTGCCTTGAGGACCAGGGTTGGGAAACACTGCTTAATAGATCAAATATATTATTGAGATCAGGACTGCTGATGCAAAGGAAATGTTAAAATTAAGCATTTATCCCAGAGCTGTATGAATCAGACTTTTGCTGGCCGACACCAGTTTGTGGTTTTATTTTTGGACTGACCTGCCGATTTGTAAAGTGCATCAGTTCCTCCTGAAGCGCAACACTTCAGCAACACGATACTGCTACCATTACACTTCACAAGTGCACTCATGTTCTTATTGTTGCAAACGTCCCCCATTTTTGTCTAAATGACATAGCCAAACACTTAAGTTTTAGTTTCATCAGACTAGAAGACATGCCTCCAAAATGAAGGTATTTATCTCAGAGTGCATTTGAAATTCTAATCCGCCTTGTTGCATATAACTGATTGTGCAGATAAATAGGATATCTTCAGACATCTGGGATCCAGGGTGAACCAGACCTGTGGAGATCCACGGTTCTGATCCAGGTATCTTGACAAATAGAAATAGTTTTGGTAATCTTCGCTGTCAGACAGCAAGAAAAAAAAGGCTTGCGTCTTTTTATTCAGTGCAAGTAGATATCTGGCTGCTGCAGACTCTTGTGAAATCAGCTGGTGCATCTTCATTTGAAGCCTTTTGAATGTTTGCCCACAGGGGTGGGGAGATTAGAGTAGAACAACATTGGGTTTTTCAACAGGAAGCTGCAGGGTTTATGACCTGTATGAAGTGGTACAGGAAGAGCTGCTGCGAGTGCCGGCGCCGAACGCTGGTGGTCAAACTGACAGACTAACTCGCATGTGATTACTGGAAAAAGCGCTGTAAAGGCGGTGCAGTTGTCAAGAGTCTGACCAATTCCTGGGACCGTTTTAACTCCAGCATGTGCTGCGATATCTAATACCGAGTGCACTCTGAAGCTGTGTAATATTACAGTGAAATGCGTATTAAATTGACAAAATATCAAACTATGAGGTCTCTTAGTTTGAACATTTGCCTCTGGTGTTGTGGCTTGGAAGTCAACTTAGATTTTTAAGTCACAAAAGAAAAAAAGGCCCGGTGTTTATTGAAATTTGTCTGCTGCTCATGCAGAAACACGCATGCAGGTGAAACTGGTGATTCAGACCCTGTCTGTAGATTTCAAAAATATCTGTGTTTTCTTGACCGGACCTGTTTTTGTTTTTCTTTGTCGTTCACGGTGGTTGTTTTGGGGGCGGGGTGGTGATGACACTTAACGGGAAGAACAGGTTTGCAGTCTGGTCTCCAAGCAGAAATCGTACAGACCGGCGCTGTTTTGAAGCCAGCAGCTGATAAGACCAGAGACGCCAATCAAGCACACCTCTTTGTTGTTTCGATTATTGCTTTCACCATTATAGAGAAAAAGATGCTGTTTCTTTTTCTGAAGCTGGCTTCTTTCTGTAGTTTCTGGTTTTGGTTTCATGTGGTCTGATCTCGCTCAGTGGAAAGGAAAGGTTTTCAAGAACAAGAGACAAACTTGAGCACTTCCGTTGTGGTTATTAAACTGGTTTTAAGCAGACCCGAAAGTGAAAATAATGATTGGAACCTAAATGCTAATCAAACATGGCATACAGGTTTGTTTGCAGGATGAAATGATGGATTAGGGGATTTTTAAACAGTTTTAAGATGTTGGAATGTGTTTTGCACCAGCATGAAGTTTGACTTTTGGACTCTGGCTTTGTTTATTTTGCACACATTATTTCTGTATCTGAATATCGTTCAGTTATTGCAAGGAAAACCAGTTGCAGATGTTATTCAGAGCTGGTTGACATAGGGATGGGCAGTATGGCTTAAAAAATTGATTTTTTTCCTCCTTTTTGTTTCTTAAAAATAAATTAGAAATCACAGAAGAACATGTTTTTTTGTTGTTTTTTTTCTTCCCATCATACTTTTGAGAAATTGACCTGAATTCAAAGTCAAAATAAATACAAGCTGTGAAACATGGTGGTTAGTCCTGGATTGTGGAAAATCTAAGTAGTGCATTGCATTTTCTAAAAATTTAATCTTCACAAACTGCATATTCAATTAATCCAGCCCTGGGTTTACACTAAGGTCGCACTCCTGGTACTTTATAGACAAAGTAACCAGGCACAGTGTTAAAAATTAAGCAGTTGGAGCAATGACTACATTTTGTTAAATTCATACTAAAGATCAGAAATGGGTTGTTAAAATATTCTCAATGTATGAAAACTTTGAGGGAAAAACTACCACTATGATATAATTATAAAATGATCTTATGACTTTTATTTGGAACAAAAAAGCAACAATTATTCCTCCCGTTGCTGGAATCACTTGATTTTTGCAATCATAACAATGTTCTCATGCATTGTTCTTTTAATATTATGGACGTATGCAAACATAAAGAATACACACTTTAGTACCAGTTTTCAATTGCTTACTTTGCAGAATATTATTCATTTTTGCCATTTTGCCAAACAAATGCCAAACAACTTGATACTAACTTGTAAATTAGTCACGCTATCTGCTGCCTTTACAGACACACCACTCGCAGCTTGCCCATTGTAACTTTTAACCTCTGTTATGTTATTCAATGTTCTCTCCATCGCTCAACTAGAAAATATTACCTAAATTTTGTAAGTTAAAAGTAAAGGTGTGATTTTGCTTTTTTCTTGTTTTGCATGCAGCAACCTGTGGAGTAAGAGCAGCATTTGTTTTTTTGCTTTGCTCCAATCGACTGGAAACCCCCCCCTGGTCATTCCAGCACTTGCGCTGGTATTTCATTAAAAACTGGAAGAATAAAAATTGTTGCAGTTTTTTTTTTAATCCGCAACTTTTTAAAATGTTGGCCTACCTTGATGCCAGTGACCATGTATATACAAAAAATAAATTAAAGTCTGAAAGTGTAACCGTGTGTCAGTCTGACAACAGGGAACCAAAAGAGGAACAACAGTCTAGTTTCCTCCTTAAAATGTAACATCCCAGAACTGTTGACCTCCACATGTTTAAAGGTTTTAAAATCTTTACTCCGCCTCTCTCAGCCCCATTAAATATTAGTAGAACAAGTTTGTGCATGAAGCGAAGGAGCAGACATCTCTTAACTCTTAAGAAATAAAGATTTACAGTTAAATATAGCATAGAAAGTGTAACAAACATTGATTTAATAAGGAATATGTAGTGCAAAGTTAAGCAAAAGGCTTCATAGATAAGTCCGTATGGCCGTTGGTACCTGCGAAGCAGAGAAAATGCAAAGCCCCAAGGGGAAACTCCATTTCCTGCCATATATTAAGGCAACCTGAAGCAATATTGTTAGCGAACTGCTGCACAGCTATGCAGGCGCGTTTCTGTCTGTTCTTGTCAGGACATCAGCCTTTTAAACTGATTTCGTCCTTTATAAATTCGGATGTGTATTTCTTCAGAGTAGATCGAAGATGCCATTGGATTTCTTCGCTTTATCAAATGGAAGTGCGCGTAAATTAAAGTGTGAGTTTCATTAGTCAGTTTTGCTTCAATTATTCAGACTGATTAAAAGTGAACTGGAGACTCAAAAGCCGCAGGATAAACTTTTTTGTAGCATCTGATGCGAGCGACAGGATGAAGCCATCGTGATGCGAAATCTCAAAAATGGAGATGCACTGATGAGGCATTTTATTGCAAATACCGGTTTATTAGAGGTGTCTGCTCGGATTTTGACCGATTTAGATTTTCTTCTTCTTCCATTAGGATTGTAGCACAAAAATAAAAAAAATAGTGGGGATTCTTAGATTTATACCATTAATAAAGAGAAATCTGACATTTGAGTGATTGACCTGCAGATTATCGATCAAAGTCAATTGCTGATTTGGATCTCTTGCTCTGTGTGCATAATTTCTCATTTGATTCTTGTCCTTAGTCTTAATTTAGTGGGAAAATGATGAAAGTCAATGGCAAAGTAAAAAAAAAACCCATAAAAATCTGTTTGCAATAAAGAGATTGCATAATACCACCAGATTCTGATCACCATATGTGCTGTCTCTGTATGCCTGCTACCATTTTTTTTCATTAATAAAAAAATCATGAAATGAAGCAGATTTATACCGCAGCTCAGAGTAGGAAAGCTTATCTGTAATTTTACCACTATGGATGTGTTGTATTGCTGTCTGGTGTGACAGCAAAGAGAGTCTGATGCAGCTAAATGTGTTTGGTCATCACTGATTTTATCTTTTGCTGTTGTAGGTTGCAAACTGATGCAGCAAAATATTAAGCCTCTGCAGTTTTTCCTCTGATAAACGCAGCCACATTTTAAATGTGGTCAGAAGTATTTTAGTATCTCTCCAAGTGTCAGCAGAAACTGAAATGCAATATTAGTTTATCAAGCAGTTGTGCAAAAATAATAACCCAATTACATGGACATAATTGTTGATCTTTAAACTTACAAACCATTATAATTTGTTCAGGATATCCAAAGTATCCTTTTTGTGCATGGTTTAAAATATGCTTTCTTACAAAAGGTTTCACTGATTGTATGTCGTTTGTTTTTCCAGCCACTTTTCCAACTGTTGAAACTTCGAAAACTTACTGTGAGTGACAACGAGATCGCGAGACTTCCGCCAGAGATCGGCAACCTTACGGAACTAGTCGAACTGGATCTTTCTCGAAATGGTAAAAGAAAGAAAACACCTGTGCAACACCGAAGTGAGCCAGAATAGTCAAGAGATACAACTATACGTCTGTGCTTTTTAGAAACATTTTTATTCCTAGCAGCCTAAGCATCCTGCGTTGAGCAACAGTGCAGAATTCAGCAAATGAATCAACGTTGACAGGTTTACTCCTCATTTGTGAAGCCGATGTAACCAGAGAGCATAAAAACACAGAATGGTTTCCATTAGCATGAAGCTCTGTGGCTGTGTAGAATTTAGGGTGTAGAAATACATTCAGAAGGGCAACTAAATTCTAATTTGGGCTCTCTCAGATAATTTACATTAGGTTTAAAACTAATTTTTCAGTGAAATTTTGAATGTCATATCAGAAATCCTCTGTCTTGCAAGAGAACACACCTTGACCTTTTCCCATTTTTACCTGTTGTGGCTTCGAAACCTAGTGTACTTTAACAGAAATTTGTTGGATGGATCAACACAACTTATTAGATAATGAAGTAGAAGGAAAAAGTTTCATATGCCATTCTTTTACAAATAGAATGCTAAGAAGTCTCCTTGATTTTATCTCTTTATTCTGGGGTCACTGCCATCCATTGTATGTTGCATAACTACAAAGATTTCTCGTGTGTGTAATTCAATCTCAGTGTAAATGAAAATGTTCTCAAAAGGTCTCAGAGGGTTTTTAGAGAACAAACAGCACCTGGAAGACAAAAGTTAATAATTATTATTGAATGTCTTTTTGTCAAAAAAAAGTACATTTTTGGAATTTTTTAAAAATAAATCTACATTTCATAATCTGAATAAAAGATTAAGAGGGAGAACTCTCTACTCATCTACAGAAAAGTTAAAAATAACTAATGAACTGCGATGATCATCCCTTTCTCGTTAGCGATATTTCGGCTCTGTTATGGTGCAGGCAAAACATTTTCTTCTACTCGCTTGAGTATTTTTCATTCATAATTCAGGTTTTAACAGCAGCCTCACCTATTTGTGTCTATTCTAGGCAGTTTTTATTTGTGCTCTGATGCTTTACAAATACAAAAAAAGAAGGGCAGAAGATGTTTTTTCATTAAACAAAACTATCTGGAACATTTATATGGATTTGCAAATAAATGAATGTGTGTGTGCTCACACTGCTGACCTGAGTGTAGCTCATTGTCAACACAGATGCATTTAAATGTTACATCTCCCATGTACCTCACACAGGATGTATGATTTTAGTTTATTTTAAACTGAATTTGTGTTGAATTATTTATAAATATTTTTCTTCTTTTGTAAATTTTACACATCACCTTTATGAAAACAGTTTTGTAATGTGTCATTACTTCTGTATCCTACATGTCTTATTAACAAAGATTTTCTTTTTCCTTTATTCAGATATTGTAGAACTTCCAGAAAACATTTCAAACTGCAAATCCCTGCAAGTGGCAGATTTCAGTGGAAATCCATTATTAAGGTAACTTAATAGATATTATCTTTTTTTTTCCCCCAAATTAATTTTAGGGCTCAGTTAATTTAACAATTCTGTAAATGTTTGGCTAAATTTGCCTACAGTAATGAAAAACATTTTGCACTGTTCATAGATTTTCAACTTCCTTTGCTGTTCTATTCACCGTTAGAAACATTTATGTGTCTAACATTTTGCGTATTAAGCTTCTTTTTTTAGATGAAATCCGGTCTAATTAATTAACACCTCAGCATGAGCAGCGCCACACACCTTTGACAGTGTGATGTTTAGAAAGCTGCAGTGGATGGGAGCAAAGAGTTTTTGCAATTCTTCCCAATAAGCCCCTTTTCCACAGTAGGAACCCAATTTTCCCCTTGAGCATCACTTGTATTCCAGCTCTTATTTCACAGTGCTTCGCCTCTGGGTCCATTGGGATGTGAAACAATTTTGTCCATCAGTCTTATATAAGAAAAAGGTGCAGTGGGCAGAAAGGAATTCATTACAAGAGCATAATAGAGTTTTGCTAGCCATTAGCATTAATTTCAATTTTTCCTTAGGGTCTGATCAGCTGATTCACATTGTGATTGATTCTCCATCTTTTATTTTAAATGTTTTGAAGGTTTTGAATCCAATGCCAAATGGATTTAAAAAATTTATCATATATAAATTATTTTCTTACTTAGATTGTGCAACCATGTTTATAAAAAGCAAGTTTTTAGGATTCTAGAAATCATGCCCTGAAAAAAGACTGACCTATAAGCCTTATCTGATTTTGAGCTTGAGTTCAGTCACTCACCATTTAGCACCTCATTTCATGCCCACATGTTGCCAGTTTGTTCCTTTCTATGCCCATTGAATCCATTTAAACAAACCATTTAGCCCTAATGTACTTAGCCATTATGTGTCAATGTATTTCTCCTGTTAGTTTATCGTTTTTGATGAATTATGAAAGTAAATTCACATATAAATTCTCAGATTTCATCTCCTTCTGGTAGATATTATTTATTGGGGTCACGTTGTCACATTTTCTTCACAAAAGGATGCCAAGCGCAATTAGTTTTGAATAATGTATCACCCCAATAATAAAACAGGAATAATGACTCTAAAAAGCTTTAAATTGTAGGGTAGTAAGCAAAATGGTAGTGGTTGCTTCTAAAAGTTGTGGTAGTTAGTAAAAGTTTCCTTACTCAAGCAGTGAAATGATGAAATTTGCTCAAACTTCCTAACCAAAACCTGTGTCTCAAGTCATTTTTACACCCCAAGAACAGGAGAAATCAATTGGATTATCTGTTAAAACATTCTGGACACTAATCCAGCAGAATGCTGGATGATGATGATCTGCAAATATAATTGGATTCTCAAATTGTGCTCTCTGCCTCTCTTTTTTTCCAGATTACCTGAAAGCTTTGCACAGCTTCAACACCTAACGACCCTCTCTATCAATGATATTTCATTGCAGGCTCTTCCAGAAAACATTGGAAGGTAAGGATTTGGACTTAATGTACATTAGGAGTTGGCATTTATCGTATCGTATCACATAACGATAAGATTTTTATTTATTGTTGTCCCAATAAATTCCAATTAATGATGTTTAAAAACCCCTAGAACTGTCCGTATTGTTGGGATTGTTATTGTTACTGTGTTACTCCACTGTTTATTCAGTGAGAGCATAAGTAAGGATAAATGGATGTGAAAATATGATTAAATGTAGTTACTGTGCAAATCACACTTCAGGTGACTGGTGTCCTGAAGTTTTTAAATGGATGTGTTTTTCTGCACATCCATTTGTAGAAAGTGGGTGTGTAGATACACCCATTTGTAGAAAATGGGTGTATCTATACACCCATTTGCAGTGTAGAACAGTGAACAGTGCTTGTCCACTGTTTCCTGTTCCCCCGCTGCCCTTTCTCTGCACCTGTGGTGTGTGTGGGGCAATGATTGCTATGTCAGCCAAAAAGTTACCTAAAAAAGAAGTAATAAATTGTTCTTATTGTCACTTTTATTGGTGTCACAATAGTAGCAAAAAATATTGTGATAAAACTTTAAGTGCATATCACCTATCCCTAATGTCCATGCTTAATTAACAACGTTTGCTGAAAACTTAATATAACCCGTTCAGGTTGTGCTTTCAAATAAGGCGTTGTGGTCCAAAAAGCCAAAAATAAAGAACATTACTTGCTTTAAAATGTAGCAGCTTTTCTTTTTGTGAATAACTCATGTGGGCTGTGAAACAAGCTTGCATACAATTGTTTCTGTTGTTTTAAATCCACTGGACTTTAAACCTCCCACACATTGTTGTTTTTGTTTCAGAAAAACATAACTATGTTCCTTTCAGATCATAACTGAATGCCCAGCTACTGAAATGTAAGCGGCAAATGCTGTCAGGAACAGGAACAGACACAGCAGGTCTGCTGTCTTTCATTGTCTTGATTTCTTCGCCAAACAACCACATTGCTGCTTCCAGATACATTAGTCACCGTCTGTTTCTGTGCTGCATTTCTCTTGGTTCATAGTTGGTCCTGAGTAGTGAATGACACGTCTGCCAATATTCTGCCTCTTGTAAGCTCTTCTTTATTGTGTAGTTTAGCTGTAAGTGAATTTAATAACAAAGCTATGTGTTTTTGGATGAAGGATCCACAGGGGATATTTTTTAAAAAGGTCTGGAATGCAAGGATAACCTGGATTTGAACCTTACAGGGGAAGGATTTACAGGGATGCAGTTAATGAGAAAATGTATAGTGCTAGTTCAGGGTCAGCATATGGCATGCTTATCATCAATTTATTTATTCTTTTTAAAGGTTTTCATTGGCTCTAGTGGGCTTTATTTGAAAGTGGGTAATGAGAGAGGGGGAAGACATGCGGCAAGGGTCATCAGGCTGGGAATAAGGCCTCCACATATGGGCTGTAATAAATATAAAAATCTAAGCCTGGATATACATTTTTAAATTTATTGTGGCAATAAGTAAGGTCAAAATATTTACATAGACTCAAAGATATACCCACACTCTTATTTATACAGCTATTGAAGTCCTATAGTAAGAAATCTCACACCGTTGGTAGAAATCAATAAGATTCTGGCTGCATATTTGACCATTCTTCTTATTGAAAGAGGGAGAGGTCATTTTTTGTGGTTGTTTTTGGAGCATCATGTCCAAATCCAATTCAGATGTGTTTTTGACAATTGTCCTCTTGGAACACCCAATTGTATTCAAGTTTCAACCATCTAACTTTAGATTAGTGGTCACAGACTTTGTGCAATACATCAACACCATTGTCAATAAAATAAAAAATCCTAACCATGATTCTTTACAGTTGATACATTGTCCTTAGCTTTTAAAGACTTGCCTTTTGTCCTTCACAGGTAGTTATTGACAGATATCTCCATCGTTGTGTGTAATGGTAATTTAGTTTGGCTTCGGGGCGGCTGCAAATCTCAGTGAAGCTTAAAGGCGTCTATGCTAAACTCTGCACAGTAACAATAGTGTTTCAGTATTTTCCAGTTTATGATGGACTGGAGCCACAGTGATTCCTGTGTTGCTCCATAACATCCTGACCAGCTTCCTTTCATTGCAGGGGACAGCTTGTCGTTTTTGTGTCTTTGTATCGTTATCTTTCATGTCTAGTTCCTTTGCTGACATTAGACTTTGTCTACTTCAGGGCATAGCTTTAGAGATAGTTAAAGGAAAATTAGAAATTACACTATTACTAGAAAACTGTTGTTGTTTTGGAAGCTGATAATCTATGATGTTTTGTGTAACATAAAGGTGAATAATTACTGTATGGTTTGGTAGGTTCTATGAGTAAAGTAGGTATTTAAGGCAGCTGACTAGAATAAGTTCTTGGTCTTTGGCTGCCTGTTCCACCCAACCTCAGCTAAACAGTTCTTCAGTCAGAATCTCATGTTCCTTGGTAATCTCTAAGCTGAGTCAAAGAATCATCCATACAGTGCTTTAGAAGCCCAACAACAAGGGACCAACCAATATAAATGAGCTACAATTACTGATGAGAAATGGGCAACTTTCTAGCCAGAATTGAGACAAAACTTGTTTATGGGTCCAGAAAGCGTGGGCTTTCTCGATATTTACTATACTTTGAAAGGGGGCAAATCTTATGAATCCATTTCATTCTAAGAGCTGTTCGATATTCTGGCTTATTTTTATTTATTCTTAAGAAGCCAGTATGGAGTAATTTGTTTTATCTAGGAAATAATCAGTTAACATGTTTATGATCAGTGAAAAGGATTTTCCCAAATGTTAGTGTTCTCAGCCCTGGCGTATCTACTTCACACTCGTCACCTAGATGAAATATTTTTGTTTACTGTTCAGGTTCTGGCTTGAATAACTCCATATGTTCAGGGATTATGGATGACTATGGGATGAAAATGAGAGAGTTGTTGATACCGTCATCCTTTTGTTTTATTTTGAGTTGCGCTCAGCATCACATTCAGTAGCTTAAAACGGGGATAAAAGACCAACTCTAAAAATAGTTTCACCAAACTAGGTAGGTAGGGATTTAGTCATTTTTGGTTTAAGCATTGCAACTTTGAGAGTTTCATTTGTGGATTTGTTTTGGGAAACCTCATTCAGAGTAATTTTCTTACACATCCCAAATTACTTTAAGATAAATTGATGTTGTGGCTTGTAATTAATGATAGAAACAATATGTTGCAAGTGTTCAGAGTGTCTCCCTCCTTTGCCCTGTAGTACAGCCTAAAACACGTGCTGTATTTCTCTTTTATAACACATTGGCTGGAATGTCTGCTCTGTGTCAAGGGAGAAGGTAATGAAAAGCAGAACCCAGTTGGCGTAAAAGGCTACAGGTTTTCAGAGTAGATAAGATAAATGAACGAGGAGTTGGAAGCCAGCAGTAGTTTATCTCTGGGATGGAAGTTTTTTATTTTTTTTTATTTTTTTTCACTGATGAGAAATCTGTTCAGTAGCTTAGTGATCTGCTGTGGTCAGAAAGAATACAAATAGACATTAAGAAGAAGCAAGATTAAATAGCAGTTGTATTTCATGTGGGCTTAGGTGATAATCTCTTTGTGGTTCAAGAATGACTTTATAAGACTTAATGTAGGATCCAGTGAGAAAATACAAGATTCTGGTTTTCACCTTCGCTCAGCCTGGTGAGAAACATTTATTTGCTTGAACTCTGCACTGACGGGAAGGCTTATGCTACAGTCACCAAATGATATTTATTGTGTTGCAATGTTATGCAATAGGCATAAATAAGTAAGAGCGTTATCTCAGTTTTGAAGGAAAATTATACATTGTTTGAAAAATCGTTTGGGCACAAGCAAACATCTAAAAAATGTTGATGTGCATTTGTGTTCCCCCAGAGTCTGATATCCCAAATAAAATCCATTGCAGTCACTTGCCGTCACTTGCCGTCAGAAGTGACTCGAATGATTCGAGGACCTCGATTACTAAAATTCCTCGAGGAAAATGTACCTGACTCGAAGCTTCGTTAATTTATGTATTATTACTTAGCGCGCCGTGTTCCGCCCGGAACATTATTTGCGTAACACATAACTCTCACTTCCGCCTCCGAGTTGTTGACGAAAGCTAAGTGTCAGCGGCATAATGTCCAATTTTCAAGTTCGTCCCATGGGATTTTATTGAGTGATGATAATGCC
>CAEGAE010052625.1:0-23310 GCA_903067095.1 Girardinus metallicus | reverse complement strand
AACCCAATCACTGTTATTCATGGGATTAGTGCTTCCATTTAAAATGAAGCTTAGTGAAAATTTCAAAATAAAAGCCTTGACAATTTTTACATCAGGTCACTGCTCTTTTGGGCATTACATAACTATTTTAACTAAACAACTGTTACACATGTGATTAATGCTACCATTTAAAATGAAGCTTAGTGAAAATTTCAAAATAAAAGCCTCAATACTCCTATGAAGTTAGTGCTCTATTGTGTATTATATAACTGTTTTTAACTCAATCACTGTTATTCATGGGATTAGTGCTTCCATTTAAAATGAAGCTTAGTCAAAATTTCAAAATAAAAGCCTTGACAATTTTTACATCAGGTCACTGCTCTTTTGGGCATTACATAACTATTTTAACTAAACAACTGTTACACATGTGATTAGTGCTACCATTTTAAATGAAGCTTAGTGAAAATTTCAAAATAAAAGCCTCAATACTCCTATGAGGTAAGTGCACCGCCGTAGGCGGTGCAAAAATGTTAGCATTTACATATTTTTCTCAGGACAGTGAACTGCCTTGCGCAGCAAGGCAGTTCATTAACATTAGCACAAACATTAGCATTTCACTGTCCCCCACTACCATTAGCTTTTTCCCTGAAACAACCTTTTACCTTCTTTTCTTACTTATGAGCCATGTTTCGTATACTGAGTGGAGTACGTCAATGACAAACAACATGCTACTGACAGCATTCATGCTAACATTAGCATTTTGGCTAATGTTAGCTTATGCATTCATTTTAACATACTGAATGGTTCAAGTCCATGTTAGTCAACTAATTTTAGTTTATATTATCAAATTTTAGCATTGATGCTACTTTTTAGCATCCAAACGCTGGGTCCAAACCGACGGGCACACTTTGGCAGGCCCCGGTTAAATTTCTTCAGGAATTTTCTAGTTATTTCTTTTAGTATTTTCATCCTGTTCAGACAATGTTTTACAACTTTAATGTCACGATTTTACTTTTTCCTGCCACAGCCATGCTGCTCCCATCCCTATTATCTGCCGATTACAGATTGTCTTCACCTGTGCTGCTCTCTATATAAACACCTGCTATTCACTCAGTGCAAGATGCCTTTATACAAGTCAAAGCTTTGAATGGTCATGTTGCTCTGCGGTTTGAGTGACAGTGACAAATGGTTATAGGTGGATTTATGTTATCTTTTATTAATAATCTGAAATGTGCTTTCAGGGTACAAACTATGAAGAGTATGCTCATTTTAGCGCCTGCAAAATGACTGTAAGCTATCTGCTATTGTGTTTAATTGATCAACTCAAACTTTTTTTGTCATCAGTTTTAATCAGGTGTTTTTTTCTGTCTATATGATTTGTTTTCTTTTTAATGTAGACTTGATTTCAAAATTGAAATTCTTTTGTTCTGTAACTTTGTTAGCTAATCAACATTTGAAATATATCGAAGACAACCAACCACAAGCCACCTCTTTATTTTATTGGAGGAGAAGTTAAAAAACTCTGGAGATTAAAGGTTTCCAGATATGTTGAGGTTATTTTTTTAAATATAAAAACCCCCCTCATGATCAAGGGCTTTATTGATGTCGGTATGTATTTTTTTCCCCTGTCTAGTGGAGTTTGAAGTTGTTCATACAGAAGTGGTGATATCCAGGAGGTACGCTTTCATATGTGCTGATTTATCATCAATGTTGCTGTTAAAGAGGGGTAGAAGTATAGGTTGCAGCTGGTTGCTGAAAACCCAAAGAAAAAATACTGTTGGCAAAAATCAGACTGTTGTCCATATGTTTTTTTTGTCTTATGCTCAAATTTATTCACCAACAAAATAAATGCTTTAAGTTTCCTGTTAAATGTTGTATTTAAGATAGTTTCTGGCCTATATACTATGGCCTACACTTTATTAGTTAGCCAGCCGTATTGAATACTGAATAAAATAAAGTGTTTCTTATTGGCCATGTTCTTGGTACTAGCCTCTAAAACAGGAAGAGGTTTGGAATTGTAATGAGACAAAAAATTGACAGAAGAACATTAATTAGACAGATAATATGCTGCAAGTGAGTTGATCGTCTCTAAAACCTCAGCCAAAAGTGCAAGGAAAAAATTTACCAAGATAAAAATAAGAACAATTAAAAATTAAAAATGTTTTTGATGTTTAGGTTTAGGGCACTTTTGTGTAGCATATGCACCAATCAATGATGCAAAATAAAAGTGTAAAAAAGCATAATTCATTGTATTAAAGTGTTTTTTCTGAATGAGTAACTAAATATTTAATTTCAGCTTAAAATTAAGTTTAACTTGGAGTGTTATTGAGAAGCACATTAATGTATGAATGTCATTTTAACTGCTGAGAGTGTACAGCTTTTAAATATTTTTGTTTTTATAATGTTTTGAGGAATATGAAAGAAACAGCCTCTGAACAAGTTCAGTCCACAAGAAGAAGCTTAAGTAATAAAAATTTAAAATAAATTTAATTCACTCACCTCAGTATGCTGAGTGCTATAAGTGGCTTATAGGGAAGAGCATTCCAAGCTCTTCTCTGTTAAATTCAGCTAATAGTTATTTAACCATGTGTGTGCCACAGTGGTCAGCTGACAAGTATTGAAGGGAAAAAAAGGGAACATTTTACATTCTCAATACCAATACATGTTTGCATACACACAAACAAGGATCCATCCAAAGTTACACATAAACTCCACATTCATAATAGGACCTAATTTCTTCATAGTTACACTCAAGTTAAAGGTGTTTTCATATTAACCCACAATAAAATGCTAGACAGACATTAACACACATATAAAAACCAGTTTTACTGAAGCTTGATCTCAAACAAAACTCTTTTCTCAACCACATAGCTTACAGAGAGGAAGATGTGCACTGCATCCAACCCTTCACTGTTTTGTTGTTACTGTTCTTTTGTGCATTTGTGTCATGTCAAAGTCTTCAGTCACCTCTCTGTATGTGACTGAAAAGTCTAGCAGAAAACGAAAGAAAATTTTTCCTATGAAACAAATTGGAGCAGAAGAAGAGACTGGTCTATTGATCGTCTCAACAGGCAGCTTTTTGAAAGGTTAGCGTCAATAAATTCTCTTTTTTGGACCTTTGGAGAAGCCTGCCATGATTCCCACCTTTGACACAATCTAAAATAACTCACAGTAGGAAAAATTATTACTAATGGACTAATGGACAAAGAAAGACAACCTTTCACTCCCATGACTCATTTGATAAAAGTTAGTTTTTTTTATATCACACTCTTCAGCATCTAGAACATAACTAAAGAAAGGTAAAGTTAAATAAACTAACAGCTCCATAATAAAAGAGCAATAAAATAACTAATATAGATCATTTCCAATTCCACAATTTGGGAGTTGCTGCAGCTAAATCATGATATTTGTATCATCATACAGGGAAGAGCGGCAAAAAGTGGGGAGGTGTATCAGGCTGCAATAGTTCAGAGAGTTAGAGTGAGCAAGGTCATGGAGGGACTTAAAGAAAAAAAATAATGACTAAAACGTGGGAAATGTGCTCAAACGTCTGAGTGCCAGCTGCAGCGTTTTGTACTCTCTGGAGACAAGGTGATGGACAAAGCACTGACCCCTGCATGAAGTGCATTACAGTAATCCAGCTGAGTGGCAGCAAATGCATGGATTACTCTCTTAAAGTGCTGCTTGGCTTTATTTTAGCCAGCTGCCTCAACTTATCAATCGATTTTGAAATTCAAGAAACATCAATGCATTAAAAAACAAGTGCAATTGGAGTTCTGGACTAATGTGCATGAATGCAAATATGATTAAAAATACCCTTTCCTTAGATTTGTTTTGCCACCAACATTTGACATGATCTAGGTAGAGAGCCATGACAAAGGTGTATAAAACATGTATATTTAAGGCAATAAAATAATTTAATATAACAAAAAAGAAACAAAAATAACATTTTGTAGTCAGTAGAGAAGATGTACATGCTCTTTATATCAGGTGGACACCCATGTCTTTCCATTCTCTGACTACAACCTGTGATGAAATAACATAAATATCCAGTGCCTTACAAAGGTATTTCCCCATTAACTGTTTTCTATTGCTTTTGCTTTTTCTGGCATAGTTAGACGTTCCAGATAAGAAAACATTCTTCAAGTCAGACAAAGATAAGCTCAGTAAAAAAAAAAAAAAGTCATTTTGTTGTTTCTTTTCTGTTGTTTAATTGCTTTAGTTCAGGGCATTGTGTGATTTACTGATTGCACAGATTTGCCTGTAAATGGGTTATCTAAATGTGACACAAAGGAAAACAATAGAGATCTGTGCAATGAGAAGTGTGCTGCAAATATTTTCACAACACTGTAGTGTTAGAGTATTTTGTCTAACAGTATCTTACTTACCTGTTTGATTTGCATTTCTCCTCTAATATTTAAGGAGCAGTAGTACCAGAGTATCAAAAACGTATCTAATTGTTTTTACTGCAAGAGAAGGCTGCTCTTGTCTTTCTGCTCAGCTCCACAGGAGGAAACATGTTTCTTGAACAAATTGAATAACCTTTATTTTAACCAGAATCCCTTCAGTAAGTCCACTGTCTCAACACCTACTCAAAAGCATATGCAAAACATAGAATATTTTTAAAGAGAAAATACCTCTGGGACTAGAAGAAGGACTAGAAATCCTGCCAGATTGCTTTCTTATGCCAAGAAAAATCATATTTAGCCACATAATCATCTCTTTCAGCTTTTCATAATATGTCAGCATGTTGGCCAGGTTGTTCTTACTCTGTGCCTCGACAGCAAAAAATGCAGTGCAGAGGAAGAATAAATCTTTTACTTCCTTTCGTTCTGCTGCTGCAGTAGCAGCAGAAAATCTCAATGATTTTCTTCTTGGAATGGCCGCGTTCAAGTATACTGTTTGGCAGACCTGGTAGTGTCTCAGGTAGGACATTTCTGAAACATATAGGACAATGTATTCACATGCTGTAGATTTTAATTTATTTAATAGTGGATAGTGTGGTGGCCTAACATTTGCGTCTTTTACTCTGTACTTAAAACACTATAGATATTAATTATATTATTTTATTATCATTTGTTATATTAACATATAATAAAAAGTACAGCTGCTGTTGTTACGGTTACAACTTCTTAAGAGAACATAGGCAAATGCTAAGGGCGCCATCTGTCTAGGGGGCGGCATAAAAGAGACAAATAGAAGTAGAAAGATTCAGTAAATTTACTCAAAATTGTCCTAGAGAACAAAATATTCATACTTTTGTCTTGGGTTTCCAGTGTGGTATGTATTGATGCCTGAGTATGGAGCTCCAAACCTAATGTGTGTTCTTAGTTGCCTAATGTACGGCTCTTTTATGAGCTTTTTCTTTTTTGAATGTTGATTTTTTTTCAAAGGAAAAAACTATTGTAAGCTACAAACTTAAAAATCACATTTGACAATCTTGTGATTAAAAAAAATATTCTAAAGCCAACTGATTAAAGTTTTGTTATATATTTTGTGTATCACTGGGTCTAAGTTGAATAGGATTGAACCTGTGTGCCTCAGGGTAATGAATGTTGTTGGGTTGTTGACATGCCTGGGCAACTTTGCGCAAAGGTTGTGAGATTAGAGTCGCTGAAGGGGATCATATCCTTCAGTCTCTTTGGAAAAGTTAATGCCAGAGACTAAGAGAGAAGAGGCATTTCTGGCAGATCTTTTTTTTCATTTTGGGTTTTAAACACTCTTCCCGCTTCTCACAGGGATGTTGGAGTGTACGTGATGGTTTGGCCACAGAGCGCAATGGGTTTTGTGAACTTGGATAAAGCTTACAAGCCCTTCCCTTGTGGTGTTTTTGCCTGATGGTGTAGGAATTGAGAATATCGACCTCTTGCTACAAACCAATTTATTTACTGTGAAACTAGAGAGCTCAGATGTACATCAGACCAGTTTCAGTGCTTTACTTTTTCTGACTGATTTAGTAAATAATGTATGTGAACAGAACATCTATCCATACAAAGCAGAGGTTTCAGATGAGCTCAGTGAGCTTCTTATTGCATCTTTCCTTGTTGCAGATGACGTGATTCTGTTGGTTTTATCAAACTGAAACATACTGCATGCTCTGGTGGAGTTGGCAGCCAAGTGTGAAACAGTGATAGTAAGAATTAGCTCCTCCACGTCTGTGGTACCCAGCTGGAACAGGCAAGAACTGCCAAATCTAAAGCCGGGTGTGAGCTGCTGCTAGAAGTGGAAAAAATCTTTGGGTCTTAAAAGAATTTAGTTCTTAAATAGGCGGATTCCAAGTCAGTAAACTTATTTTTTCCTAAAGGTACTTTAAGAAAATAATTTTTTAAAAAGTATTGCACAAGACAAATAAGCTAAAGTAAATCTGCTCTAGTCTTTCTAAAATTTTAATTGCCATTTAAAAAAAAAAGCAACTGAAAGATCCTTTAACAGTATTGCCACAGTTCTTGTCAATAACATAGAGACGTCTTCCATTCATGGAGCCGTTTCTTTATATGCTGACGATCAAGTTGTTGTCGAGGTGGACTGCGTCCCTTTCAAGTAAATCTCCTGTTTCAGAAGGCTCATTAAGTTTTCAACAGATCAGTTCATTTTCCTTTTATCTTAAATTCTTTTACTGGCTAACCAGGCACAGAGTTTCTCTAGCACACCTGAATCAGATGAATTGCTCATTACCAGGTCTTTGTATAGCTGAAAAACAGACTGATGAGGCAATTCAGAAATTTGATTCAAGCGTCTTGGACAAGAGATGCGATTAAAAATTGCAAGACAGTAGCTCTTGAGGACTGGATTTGAGGCCCCCTGCACTACTTTGTCCAGAGGCAAGGCAAGTTTTTTGCATGCCATCATTCAAACACCGGGTAGTTCACCCAAGATGCTTCACAAAAAACAAAACAAAACAAAAAAATAAATAAAAGTAAAACCAGAGACAGGGTGACATTAGAGAGGAACTCCTCACAACAGGATGAAACCCAGATGAACCAGGCTAAGTATGAGCTACCATCTGCTGCAGCCAGCTGGGGGTTCAGAAGACTGGAATGAGACAGAGGCAAAGTTGGAAGCACTGGAGCGCACACAGATTTAATTGGAAAGAGAAACAGAGTGAAAACAAAGTTAACGGCAGCCATAATTGCACATAATATATAAATGGAGTGTAAACACAGGAAAAGTTGTCAATATGTCATCCAGAGGCCTTAAACTTCCAGTGGCCTTAAAATAGAACACCCTGTGAAAGTCACTGTTTTTCTAACATATTCTTAGCAATTGTATTTAACAATGCAGAGAAATGAAAGTAACTTACTCTTAATAATGGACTTACAGTCTATCTCAATAACAAAAAGTTTTTTGGTAAACGTTAGTATCTGTGTTTTGCTTGTCAAACAATAACCACTGAAGCTTAAACCTGACCACGCATGTTTAAAATCTTGATCAAATTTATTTATGACTTTTGCTTGCACCAAACTGTAAAGCAGATCTCCCAAATACCAAGCTGGCCAAAACCTGGTGTACTTAGCCAGAGCTATTCTGGCTTAATAGAACTTCTCTGAATTAATCTGCCTACACAAATCAAATAAGCAAATTCCTGATTTATCTAATCTCTTTTTAAGACGTATTTACATAAGTAGGAGTTTTCCTTCCCTCCAATTTAAGTTATATTTGTATGGTTAATATTGAAATTGACTGTATATTGTTTTGCTGCTTTTATTGAAATGGATTGTAATGTAGGCCTTCATCAGACAGAATATCTTGCCTGAAATTTTTGTGCTTATCTACCCATTTTTGGTTTGGCAACCCAGTTAAACACAAGTCAAGTAAAACTTAGTTGAAGCTTTGCTGCAAGAATGTTTTTTGTTGCATATCTGTGGTTGGTGGTGTAGAAAATATATTTCTGGGAAGGTAAATAGCGATAAGAGTGAAGAATGAGGACAGGGATTTTGGGAGAAAGCTAAATGTTTTGCTTATCATAACATTATTTCACAAAAGTATAATAAAGTTTATTTATGTTGTACAATTTCCCATCAGAAGTAATCTCACAGCAATTTTCAAGCAAACAACCTCTTTTAAAATACAAATACATATACAGTTTCATCTAGAATTAGCTTTTTCACCTGTTTCTGCAACAGCAAGTCTGTGAGATTTTATTTGTATCACACATTTAAGCAACAGGTCAATTCAAAGTGCTTTACATGATGATTACTAAACACGGGATAACCATTCACAATCTGAAAGTAAACAAACCTGAGGAGTGAGTGCAGGGACTTAAGCATGATGCATTATCAGCTGAACTACCTTTGAGAGGTTGCACTGTTTGATGGAGCAGCTTAATGTGATTTTTTGGGTCGAAACTACAGAGGAACTAAATGCCATAGTTGCAATGTTCCCAAGAGAGTTTCAGGAACCTATATGGGCATTCTGACAACCATGCATGCATGTGTTCACTGGTCTTACAGAACTGATATGCTGCCATCAAAATCCTACACATTTTATCCAATGTCCAACATGTTGCCAACCTAATTAATCACTATGACCAAGCAACAGTGTTTTTTTGTCCATGCCAAAAACACTCAGGGAACTCCAAGAGTCTACATGATAGGAAACTCTCTGTGACCCACAGAACCTCATCAAGTTTGTAAAATCCATCAACATTCTGGCTGATTGGCATCACAGCAAAGTCTTACAGTGTAATCTCTCAGTTAGATTTAAAAGTTGTACCAACTTTTAATTATAATGCATTTTAAAAAATCCCAACGTAACTATATTAATCCAAGATCTATATGGTTTTTATATACCACTTTGAAATGCATAGTTTTTCAGAGTTTCCCTTTGCAATAGTCTCTACTTCAATCAGAAATTAAGTTCCATTTGTGGTGTCTATAGATAATTTGACAGTTTCACGAAGTGTCTTGTGATAATGGCTTTTATGCACCGCAGAGGCTTAGTTTTCGATTAGTCAGTCATCTTACTCATTATCTTTCTTCTCCTGTTTCCAGCCTGTCCTTTGCCCAAGCGGTATCCATGGCATATAGATTCTAAAATGTTTTTTTTTTTTTATTATTCTGCTCTGCTGATATTCCTCCTAATTAATTTCTTTAAAAGGTTCAGCCAGTCATTTGCTTTGATTCACTCTATTATCAGACTTTTTGCTCCATGTCTAAGTCAAGTCAGTTAATGTCTTCCTTCCTTCCAAAAATCCTCCAGAGATACCAGGGCTTCACTGAACTTCAGAGTAATTTTCAGTTCATCTCATTTCTCTAAGTCTTTAAAAAAAGATTATGCACACCAGTGTCTTCAACTTTCTAATCAATCTGAGATGAGATCTTCAGGCTTCACTCTCTCCTGTTTTTTTTATCCACAATATCCGTGCCAGAAGAGACAGAAGACACACTAAGGACTGTTAATTTTTTTTTTCTTCCATATCTCGAGGTTACTACTCAGCCTTGTCCCAGTTAGACATTGTCTAAATACTCTGTAAGGTGTCAAGTAGGACATTTTGAACAGATCCACAAATATCCTTACGTTCTTTCGCAAAAGGAGTGATTCTTTACACTAAAATCTGCACATGTTCCTATTTAAACAGCAGGTTTTTTGGAGACAGTATATCAAATTTTTCCACATATTATTGTATATTTTTCTTCATCTTCAAAAATGTACTTATTGTAAATGTGATTGTTTTGTTTTACCAGTTGAGCTCTAGTTTAATATTTATAGTAAAATTAAGCACAAAGCCTTTTATCTTCCACTGTTTTTAATTTAAACAGAATCCTCAATGTATTTTATCAGATCTTGTGGTTCATTAATCTACTTTGTCATATATGAAGTAATTTTCTTTCTGTTTTTAAATTTTCACGTTTGCTTAATTTTTATTATGTCTTTGTCTGCATGAAAAGGTAACTAAATTGCACAGGATTGTTTGTTCTGAATATTTCACTCTGAAATAAAGGTATGTATTACCATAAATTTCAATATTTCTGCAACTGTGATCTTTTGCTGCTTGACTGAGATGATGACTAGCATTACCAACTTTATTTTTAAAATGCTTTACAGTGTGACTCACCCCACCTCCATTTCTGTCTGTAGGAACTACTCATTACAAAGGCATTGTTTCTTTGTTCAGTTTCATCTAATATATTATTGCCATGGCAAACATGAGGGCTTGGGCATTTTATTATCCTTTTGTGTCTATCCAATACATTTACAAAGAAATTCAAAGAGTTATAAGTCACAATTACTAACTTTTTTTTTTGTTTATCTAAGCTGAAGGTGGGAACTCTACAAGTTGAGTGAAAGGATTTAAAAAAAATATTTGTTTGACTTGATGACCAGGTGTTATTGAAGACAGTTTTCTAAATTCATATGTAGTACATTAAATACAGTATTAACATATTTCTATGAGTGCTGGGAAAACTATAATACTTGCATTAATTTGAGATTTATCAAAACAAAAATCTGATTCAGCAGCAAAATACTGTCATGGCATAAAAAGCAGTGGATAGTAGTGCATATAGTCATGAGACAGTTGTTTTAAAATAATGTTTTCAGCTGTTTTTCAGTTATTTTTTGATGTGATCAGTATTTTTTGATGTGATCAGTATTTTTCTGGTCTGTATTTAAAGGGAGGTGAGGAATGTGGCCAAAGCTGCACCATCATGGCTGAGATTGTTGCAACTAATTGCTTTGTTCATTGTTTGCAGGTAAATGTTTGAATCATGTTAAGAAAAGATCAATCCTGTGGGTGAGTAGTGTTATGTATGGGACACTGTATTTACACTGAAATATATGTGTCCCGGGTTGCAATGGTTACCCATCACAGCCAACTAGGGTTCCCTATATGTCTATGAGTGTCCAAATCAAGAAAAGTGTGAGAAAACTGAGATCCATGATGAAGACACTAATCTCAAATTATCCATCGTGTGTACTGGTAATAGAGATAAAACACTTAAAACATCCATTTCATTTAAAGTGAAACACTTCTACAAACTTCAAAAGGAATTCATAGCAGCTTTAAATTATGTCTCAAATGCAAACATTTGTGAAACAACTACAAAACCAAATGAAATCCATTACTTCAATATGCATTTTGGAAATAACGCAGTGAGTCTTATGGCAATGTTCACCCACAGAGAGACAAAATAACCTCCAGCTCTCTTGGCTAGCCTGTGACATGCAGGCAGCACAGCGTCTTGGTTTTTCTCAGCAGGAGTGTGCAGTTTATAATTTGGCATAAAATGTCATGACAGACTCATGGACTTCCCATTTTCTTCTTAGCTGTCTTGGTTTCTGTCACAATAACAAACATGAAACATTTTTTTCTAATTACTGTCTGCTGCTGTCTTAATTATTGATGAACATGGCCTTTGATTTGTGCTTATTCCTCAGCAAAATAGCAACAGTGTGCTGAAACAATGAAAGGTCGTACAATTATAGTGGAAAACAAGACTCCAGTAATTGCAATGATTTGTTATACACTGATATGAACACTTTCTGTGGGGATTTGTTAAATTGAGGGTTTTGCTCAATATTAACAACACAGAAAAGTAGTAGTTAATTATATTAACTCTCAGGCTCTAGTATTAAATTCTCCATGGCTCTCATTAAAAATTACCTGTGAAAACTAATGAGTAGTTGAATAAAGCAACTGCTTCTTAATTTTTTTGTAAGACATTAAAAATGTATTTTCACGAAACTGATACTTAGTGGATAATGTGAATATGTTAGAATAGGGTAAGATACTTCCAGTAACAATATATGATATTTATTGTTTATTATGGATCTCCAAGTGGCACAACAGGGTCAGCTGATGAAAAATAACATTGGAACAGCAAAGCTTGTGTACAAACAAGATGTCTCTCTTTCACGTAAATTCATAATATTTTTGTTAATAAATATTTGCTCTGTCAGTGAAGTTACTTGTATTGGATAGAGTATTAAAGATTTTACTCAAGTAAGTGTAGCAATAATTTACATTCATATTACTGAAGTAAAAGTAAAAATACAGTGTAGGAAAACTACTTTCAAAGGTTAATTTTTCCAAAAGTTACTCAAGAAATGTTACTCAAGTCAGTTTAATAATTGCAACTAGTTAGTATCCACCTTTGATGTTTACCTCTAATAAGTTGCTGCTGCACCCAATTATTGCCCAGTCGGAGCCAAATGAATGGTAGACTGAAAATCAGTATTTTACTTTTCCTTTCCACCTCTCCTTAATTAGCAGAAGCTTTACGTGACCTTTGAGGAACATGTTTTTAGGAACCTAATGGAAAATTGAGTTGGTTTGGAGTAACGTTTTAACAGCTGCTTTACAGTGCAGTAGTTCAACCTTCATGAAAAAAAAATTTACTTATTCTCACTGAAAAAGTGAGAATTCCAGCTGACTTCACTCACTGCCACTGTGTTACACAACTAACACACAGCTTGCTATTAAAAAGTATCTTGATGACACACTGATATTTAAAGAGAGATACTTAATTTCTTTGTGAACATGGTGAATAATGGTAGAAGAAAAATATCTTGATCATATTTACACCTCTAGAAAAAATGAAGAGACAACTGCACTGGACCCCTTTTAAAACCTCATGGTTATTCCACCAAATATTGATTTCTGAACTCTTTCTGAGTTTTTGTTTCTAAAAGAATATGAACTTATGAGAGGTCCGGAATATTTTTTGCATATATTTTGTTATTTTGACCATTTGTCATTCTCTGCAAATAAATACTAAATTTTTGCTTGGAATTTCAGAGACATGTCAGTAGTTTATAGAAAAAAAGAACAATGATCATTTTATTCAAACATATACCTATAGAAAGTAAAATCAGAGAAAATGGTGATTTTAAATGGTCTCTTAATTTTTTCCAGAGCTGTGTTTATTCTTGCCTTTGACTGCTACTGTGACAGGCATGTGACACCTTGGTAGATTTTCTTTGGTGTTAAAGTTTGCATTGTGAATATGAATTTTTACAATCAACAGAAACATTTCTGTAAACAAAACCCAATGGCAGTAAAACAGAGAAAGTTCTTCCTGTGGGTCTAATTTCTTACATGTCCACAAAATGTTGACATATTTATTTACTCAACTGTATGAGACTGCCTACCTGTACTGTTCTAATACAGCAATTTCATGTACTATAAGAAGAAAAGGTCCGTATGGAAATGGCTTCCACTCTTTGCTTCAGAGGGACGTGACCGGACTGCACAGAGTCCCAACCCGAAGCCTGTCCAACACCGTTGATGTGAATACATAAACCAGGCCCTCGGTGACTGACCCCACCTCACTAATGCTTTAGCGGCAGGCAGAGACAAATCCTCTCAGCCAAGTTATAAAAGCAGCAAATTAATACCTCTGGTTTTGGAATGGAATCGCTTTCAATTGTCAAGCGATTGCCCCTCTTTCAATGCCACTCAACAGAACCAGACCTGCACAGTAAATATATGGACAGACAAAATTACGTTTTTCTGGTAAACATTACTTTCCCTCAGTGCGCATTTGATTTTAAAGCTGTGTTACCGGAGAAGAGGTTATGAAAAACAAAAAAGCACAACTATGTCAAAAGTTCAAAAAGATGTATAGTTTGTGTCATCTGAGTGCTCAGTCTAAGCACTTTCAAGTCTTGAAGTTCAAGATTTTCTTTGATATCAGATGTCTTTTATAATATGGCATTCACTTATTTCTCCCTTGTAGCTCATGCTTTATCCACCAATAACGTATGCCAGCTTTTGGTAAGTCACATCCTGATAATATTATGCAACAGTGAGGAACGTACATACAGGATCTGTGTTTTAAATGCCTTCACTGTGGAAAATGTTGATGAGAATTACAACAAATTCAAATTTAGTAATTTACCCTAAAATGTAGGTGTAGTTTTCCATTGGAAATTTAATCTGGAAAGTTAATTACAGGTTTTTTAAGAGTTCCTTGAAGAAAAAAATTACTGCTACCCCCCAAAAAATCTAATTAAGCAAATGTATAAGTTTATTAGGAACCTGTGCATTTTTATTTTCCTGGGATTAGGAAAGCAATGTGTGCTATGTGAATGACACACATGATCATTCTCGTAGCACTCTTTAAACTGAGGAAGACAAGAAAATATACTTAAACTTTTGCTTATCTACAGTAAGTTTAATATGATGAGTTTGACAAACAAGCCCGGAAGGTGACCCAAATTTATCAGTAAGCATGATGATGAAGGAGGTAAAAAATGTCTAAAGCTCCTACTGTTACTGCAAACAATGCCATTTTTAAATAACATAATTTGGCCCATTTAAACTATTGTTTAGATGCTGTATAAAAAATGTGAAAAAAATGCAACACAACTTCACGCAATGTGTGACCTCCTGCATTTTTATTAAAGTCAAAAAAATATCATCATTGCTATGAAAATATGGAAACTGGCAAATAAATCTGTTGGGAATGATTCTGAAGTAGATAAAAAAACTAACAAAGATAAGGTCATTCAGACCCTGCAAAAGCAGCTGCTATACTGATCATCACAGAATGTGAAAGAAAGGAGTGAGATGCTTTCTAAAATTCATTCAGACTTCAGTGCTAGTAGTAATCTGAATAATTTATTCAAGCTTTATTGAACAACTTTTTGAATAGAATGTTCAGTTCTTCCTACTTCATACTAAAAGCCCAGAGGATCATATTAAACTATGCATAACTGCAAAGGAAGCAGAACAAGTAGCAGCTAAGGAGAAATATATATCTAATCTATAGAGTAATATTTCGAATCATTCTTTAATGTAAAAAGTAAAATCGAAAGAGGAAATTACAGCATAAAATCTTGACATACATCGTTTTATTTAGTCATCAGACTTTTGATAAATGTTGTCTTCAACTGAGGCGTTAGTAAGAATATTCCTGTTGTTATTAAGGGTCAAGTTGCTGCTGCCCTCTCCGTCAGGCTCCACGGGGTCTTTTTTACTTTTATATCTGATACCAAACAGGTTGCAGAGTTTTTTCAGCAGGAGGTCAACAATCTCTTCTTCTTCAGAGGGCTGGGCCAGAAGAAAGAAAATCAAAATCACTTTAAAAAAAAAAACAACAAAAACAATGACACATGCATGAGCCATCACACTTTGAACCAATAACTTTGATTTTTACTCTTTGGTTTTCAGACACTGGAAACGCTAAAAATTTTAGTAAAAATCTGAGCCCTTGTCAATTGAGACAATGCTGTCGATAAAAGGTTGTCAGAAGATACTCTTATTGTGATGTTACACACGAGCCTAACAGCCAAGCTGTGATAAAAATGTTTTAAGAACTTATCAGTTACCATTTGAATTTATGATTTGAATGCAATATTGACTTTGACCTTTGTGCAAATGCATTTAATATAGTTTTTGATCCTGCTTTTCACAACAAAATGCAGGAATATTGAGCACTGGGACCTAATATCAGAGCATGTTATGAGCTAACTTGGGAGACCTTACATATTGAAGTTTGATTCACATCTGCAATAATGAGATATGAGATGAAATTATACGAAATGGAAGAAAGAAAGGAAAAAGCTGCACAAACCATGAGGCAAGCCTCTGATTTCAACAAAATCTTTGGGGTTTTTGTTAATAATTATGATAGTTTTTTGTGACCTCCGGCATTAGGAACAGGTAATGTCTTCAGACAGCAAAGACTGTCTAGTCAGCTGCAATTATACCGGAAAACAACATTACAGAACATTGCATTTAACAGAATGCCTCATAGACATAAATAATGCTTTTCTGGCTCAAAAAGTTTAACAAAGTTTAATGTAAAACAGTAAAGAATTTGGTGTATTTGAGAATTTAGACAAAGCAGAGCATTTTAAAATAAAATAAAAAATTTACATGAGGAGGAAATCATGATTAATTATTGCTGAGTTCTTGTTCGTACTTCTGTATTTAGGACTTTCCACAAAGTACATAGAGTGGTGTGAAAAAGTGTTTGCTCCCTTCCTGATTTTCTTGTTTTGTCAGTATTTCAGAAAGTCTAACCAATTTAAATATTAGTTAAAGACAACACAAGTCAACAAAGAATTTGATTTTTAAGTTAAGGTTTTATCAAGTGAGAGAAAAAAATCATGGTTGGCCCTGTGTGAAAAAGAGATTGTTGCTCACACTTTCTTCTGGCCTGTAGCTAATTCTCCATATAGCAGTCTGCCATTGAATGCAAAGGCTAGTTAGCATAGCCACAAATGATATCAGATAAATAGTTTTCTGTTATAAGTTGTTTCTCCACCATTAGCACAATGAGCAGGACCGACATAAGTGTGACTGACAGCGCTAAGACCTTCCTCCTGACTCAGTGTGGTTGTTTCTGACCAAGCTGTTTATTTTTGCAGATGGCAGTAGGACCGCAGGGAGAGTTTTCACAAATATGTCAAAACATAATTCGTATTAAAGTTCAATACTGCAGCCCTAATATAATGAGAGAGCTTTTTAGTTCCCAATACTGTCTCTGCAAACTAAGGCTTTAGCGGATAATGCAGATGAGCAAATGCCAAGATAATCCTACCAGCTAAACGAGTTCAGAATAATCAGATTAACTAGAAATGATGGCAGATATTAACTGAAGAAGTCTGAATGTTGACAATGAATCTAAATGTTTTTCAACAAAATGTTAGTCTGATGGTATACACTGTTATTTGATTGAGTTATAAAAGATTTGTCACATTAAAATAAGCTTGGAAATGATTTTTCAGTTACATTTTTCTTTAACTCACAAAAATCTGGCATTTCAACAAAAGTGTGTAGAATATTGTGATCCAGTATTTTTACCTTTAAGATTAATTTTTGGTTCAAATTGACCCGCATCAATCACCATCTGAAGACGCAGCAGTTTTCGCCTGTTCTCCAGATAATGCAGGTCAGCTTGTGAGCCAGAGTGCTTGTTGCCTGTTTCACTGTTAGGTTTGGCAGCAGTCCAACTTTAAACTAGCTGTTTCTCCAAAGTAGTGTTTATTGACTTTGCTGTTCTCCCGTATGTATTACTAATGAAACTTGTTATAAAAAATAAATGTAGTGACAACAGAATGCAGCAGGGACCACAAAAATGTTTTTAACGGTCCTTCTACTGGCTTGATTTGTACAAAAGTTATTACTTTATCCACTATTGCTCCTTTTTATTGCTTTACTTCTTCTCGTTAAAAAACTGACAGGAACTGTTACTATTTCATCTTCAACTATTCCACATCACATCATGGAAATATTAGTCTTTCTTTGCCAACAGCTTAAATAATTTTTTTTCCTACACTCTTGTGTTGTTTTGACAATTAATATAAAAAAATGAAACATTTAATTTAATTATATGTTGTTGCTTAAAAATATTTGTCTCTCCAGTAAGTAAATTATCTGGAAAAAAGATATTTTCACATGGAAACATAAAAATGCTTTATGGTGAGCCTTCTCCATTAAGCTAGCATAATATTGAAAATAATCTCTAAGAATTTAACAGAAAAACTTTCTGAATCCATAATCATTGATCTTTTTAAAAGTTATGACTTTTTTCATAACTAAACCATTTCTATTCACAGCCATTTAGAACTTTCTTGACTGCTATTCAAAGTCTTATATTTAGGGAATAAAGGTAGCAAGCATAATGAAAAATTATTATTTATGATTGGTTATTACAATTCTTTAAGCTTTATGATTTCTAACAAAGAAACTAAACCTTTTTTTATTAGAAAAAGGCAAGGGAAGGTTAATGAACAACAGAAAATCAAAGAGTCGTTTCTTCACACATCAGTTGTTGGGTTAAGCAGAACAAACTGGTGGGTGAAAAATGAAATTTCATCTTTATACTTTGGGCAACTTTAAAGGGCAGAATGAAGAGGTGAAATGTTAACCAGCATTTGATTTGTGAACCGTGAACATGCATTCTTAAAATTAATTCAAGTTTTAAGTAGAGTCCTGTGTTTTCCCAGGTTCATGACTAAGATTCTAGTTGTTGTCTCAGGCAGATGCTGCTGAGTTATAACATAACGAGCATCCCTCAGGATGGCCCACCTTTTACTTTCAAAACAACTCTAATGAGTTTGGAAGAACATTTTGGATGCGTCAAGGGTTGTCTAGTGCCTTGATAATGGAAACAGGTTCTCTGTTGCTTGCTTTTCGAGGTGAAACCATATTTTTATTCGCTAGGTTTGCAGCCTGGCTCAGTTTTGTATTTTGAGTCCTTCCTTGCACAGTTTTCAGATTTTAATGCACTTTCTCACTGATCTGCTGTTCCTGGACAGTTTTTATTGTAAAGGCCGTGCGAAGACTGTGACCGGACTTTTAAAGAAGTTTGAACTAGAAGTGTTAACATGATAAAACAGAGCTATTTATGCAAGCAGTCATAATCAAAGATGCTGCACCCAGAAATCGACTGGTGATGGAAACAGGCCAAATTTTCAATGGTCAGTGATTGGCTGATTAATAACTCAGAAATCATGTTTTTTCTTCTCAGTTAGAGAATTCACCACATGTAGCTTCTAACATATTGTACTTAAATTTTGTTTAATAAGAATTTACTTGTACGATGCTTAAACTCAGATATTCCAAAATGAGATAAAAACTGTTAACCAAGTAAAGAATTTTAAAATTAGTGTTACCTTGTGATACATTTGCTCCAAGTTTAGCGATACAAGAATCACTGAAATGAAGAGATTTAGAACCACAAATGTCATGAAGGCAATACAGGAACCAAACAGCAATCCGCCAAGCACTGGGTGACTGTCCAAAACCTGGGAAATGATTGAGTTGAGTAAAAAATCTGAGTAAACATTGTTTTTTATTTTAGAAAAATGCAGTTCAATGGATCAGACAATGTTCACAGTTAACTGTAAATCATCATACTAAAGAACGCATTAAATGCAGTTAATAAATCTGAAACATCTAAATGAATCAAAAATATAAAATATTAAATCACACCGTTTACCTGATCATAGTTAAAGATGCCCATCTGCAGACTGATGATGGTCAGAAGAGAATCTAAAAAAGTTTTGTAAGATGAAATCTTCCAGCCATAAATTATGTTGCTCTGAAAAGATGACATGTGACAATTGACACATGAAACTCTGACATTATTTATGACAAATTAAAGTAATAAAACCGATCATTTAAAAGTAATTTACTAAAACAACAATGTTTTTCTTTAATCACATTAAGTACAAATAAGGAATAACTGACAAGTAAAAGTAGAAGTTGGAAATATTCAGTGTTTTGTGCCCAGTTAATAAAACTAAATAATTAAAGGTGCTTGAATTTTTAATTAAATTTTTACACATTTTTACTTTATTTCATTGGCCAGATTTCATTCAAACTGAATTAAAGGGGTGTGGTCTCCAGGATCTCCAAGATTACTTGAATGCCATTGACTCAATGAGTTTTGAAAAATTTCCTTTCAGTGTGAAGGCCATCGTGACCATAACACACTCTTGAACTTGTAGCTTTTTCCTACTGCTTTCTTGGCTATCCGGTGCCAAATGCACAACATCCACAGTAGGTTGTTCTCTCACATTCTTTGAATTTTCACCATAAATGTTTGTGGTTCCTGCACTGCAACCATCCGTTTGAGTCTAAAGAGGAACCATCAATATTTTTATCAACTAAATCAGAATGAGACAATGCAGGTGAAGGAGGGTTCTATACAGATTTTGCAGAATTGCGCTATTTTATGAAATAATTGTAACCAGAAGCAGTGCTCTGTTTACATATCTTAGCAAGTGCAATCAAAAGGAATCATGCACACAAAATCCTTAATGTGTGTTTTGTATTTAAGTTGATCCATCAGCAACTCTGAAGCTTGAAGTTGTTTTTAATGAGCCCAGATGTCAGATTTGAGAAATATTATAAACCTCTGCCTGCATGCTTCCCTGCTCCTCCTCTGTTTCCTCTGTTCTTGTTGCTCAATGTAATGCCTGAAAAACTCGACTTATCTTGTTCTAAGATATGCACAACTTTGAGTTGCACACATCCACATGGTGTAAAACGTATGCAGATCTCTATGTGTAAGGGGCCCAAGAATGTTATAGGTATGTTTACCCAGGATTTTGGTCAGCTGTTGTCAAAATTTTGAACCACTAAAGCATCCATACAGAAAATGTGTGCAAGTTTAAAGCAGTGAGATGACTTTGTTCTATCACATTATACTCTTGATACAATCCAAAAGGCTTTTTCATAACCCTGCACAATCACAGCCATATTCACAGATTTTTTTAAAGTAATAATGCAGACTTAGTCAAGCGAGAAAGGTAAGAGTGAAATTAGCATATTTGTTCAATTATGATTATCTCCTGCAATGTGCAAATTGCATATCAAAACTTTCTCAAAGAAACTTATATAAATTAAATAACTTTAATTTGAATTGTGTTATCGCTAATATTTATTTGAATAGGGAAAGGGGAAAGATGGGGAAGAAGCATTTTTTTTTTTGCTTCAACTTATAACACTATAATTATATCTTAAATTATAATTTTTTTTAAAAAATTCATGCTAGTGTATCTAATTAGGGATGTTTGCAAGATGAAAGTTGTGCAAGGCACTCACTGCAACTGAGTACGCCACTAGCATGATCACGATGATGAGGAGAAAACTCGAGATGTCATTCCAAGCTCGATGCAGTGCAGCAGTGATCAGGTTCATCTTGGGGTTCAGTCTGAGAAGGTGCCACAGTTTGACAGTGGACAGAAGAACCAAGAAAGCAACCAAATACTGAAGAACTAGATCAGCTGCAGCAGTTTCATGAAAACTGGCAAATCTACAAGGGCAGAAACAGGTGAGTTATTAACAGCAGAAAAGTTTTCTGAGTTTAACATTTAAATTACAAACACTGCTTTTCAAACTCTATGTAGTTAGATAACACAATAAGATAGATTTGGATGTTGCTCTCACTGGTCTTTGTGGGTTTGGTAGAATTTCATATCACGGTTTCCAAGCAGAGTCCTTTGGATAAAAACTGCAGTGGCACTCCAGCTCAGCAGGATGATGCTCAGCTCCAGAAGGTTCCACTTGTTCTTGAAGTAAAGCCAGCGATGCTGCTTCAATAATTTGGCCTGTAATAAAAACATATATATTTTAACAAATGACTGGAGCAAATGATTTAGGTGATTTTCCCAAACAAAAGGCTTACAAAATCTTCTGAACATTCAAATCTGTGATTACAAGAAAGACAGAATGGTTTATAGCTAATTTAATGCTTGTTATTAAATTTTGAGTTGGTATAAACTGAATGTTCTTGAAACTAAATAAGAAAAATGGGTTTTAAGGCCTTGGATTAGAAAGGTCCACTCAACCCAGATGTAAAATTAAGAATTTACATTAAATTGAACGGTGCCTAAGAGTTTTTCAAAAAACGCCTTTTAAAAACAGTCTTTTTTATAGTAGTGTGTATTCTGTCCAATTGCTTGTGTTGGTCGATGATAAAAAATCCAATAAAATGCATAAATGCAAAAAACTTCATGACAAATATAAAAAGCTCCAAGGGTCACGAATGCCTTTGCAAAGTGGTTTATATGTGAACAGATAAGTTTTCCCTTTCAGACATTTTCTCTGTCCATTTTCTCAGTTTTTCGGTCCAGGACAACATAAAGGCCTTAAGGGACTGCAAATTAAACAAAACAGCATGTCTAGCAGGAGTTAAATTACCATTAATAGTGGGAAAGGAGGTGACATAACATCATTAAGTTATATGTAGCATAATTACAAATGATAGAAAATTGTTGCTATTAAAGCCAGAAAAAGAACTGCCATGAGTGCATCACTTTCTTATGTGACAATAGGTGCTGTATACCTAGGTACTGGATTTGCAGAAAAAAGAAGTTAGAATTCATGATGTAGAGTTACAGAATTAAGAAATATCTTGTTAGACTTATCTAGTAAAACACACAAGTGGCATGTTCTGCACTGGCGCTTTTAGCAAAACAGACAGAAATCAAAAATCCCAGGTGGCACAAAATGTCTACTGGCAATCCAGATTAAAGGGAGGTTTCGTAGCTGTCTGCTGGAAAATTAGGTTCGTGGACCAAAGAGTATTAAAACAATTGAAAAAAAAAAACATGCCTCAGGCAACTCCACCACATTTTTGTCTTTACAAACCTGAACAGATCCACATTTACTCAGTAAGGAAAAAAATAGGTTTATGATTGACTTCTCTTTTTATAAAATATGAATTTCTATAAAATAAATGTAACTCAAGCACTTTTTCAAATTAATATTTTTTCACTTGATCAGAGTTTGTAGACACTTTTAATGAGTAATCCATGACTTCCTGTCTCCTCCGAGTATGGAGGCTCCTATCATAAACTGGAATCTCATTGCAAAGTTAAATCATTTAAACTCAGGGAAACTCACATACAAATGCTACTACCCAAACTGTGATATAATTCAAACATCTGCCTCTGTAATTGTTTATAGCCTGAAGCTAATGGAAAATACTAAATCAAGTTAAATTAGAACAAAAAGTTGTCTATTAGAAAGGTTAACCCAACAATTGATATGTGAAAGGTTTGCTAAAGAAATTAATGTAAAGTTGAGTAGACAGAAATAAATTTAAGGTTTTTAGGTGTTAAAAACAATGGCAGGTGCTAAAATTTAACTGCAGATGCCAGTGATGTACTAGTGATAGTTTTTGTACCAGTGATACAAAAACTTCAAAATCTTCTTTATTTTGGCAGTAATTTCATTTAGTTCCGTAGACACTGCCAGGATTTACGAAACATTAAAGTGAATAACTAAAGTGTTTACCTGCTTGAACATGTAGTAGAGAATGAAAAGCAAATAAATGACCTCAGAAGCTATAACGAAGAAGTAAAGTCCCCCTGTTGATGGGTAAAGCCGAATAGTCTGCAGATCACTGTAGAACTGAAATGCTCCTGCAAAGTTAAAGACATAATTTACTAACACGGAAAAAGGAGAAATAAATCTGCATTTTCCAGAGGATTATGCTGTAGGTCTTTAGAAGAGCACTCCTCACCTACGGCTGAGGTTTCCATCAAGAACGTGACGATACAGAAGAGGTTCACGTTTGCATTGTAAACCGTGAACTCGACAAAGATTGCCCTTGTGTACTTATCAAGCCATTTATTACGGAAAAGATACTCAAGTGTGCTGTAGACAAAGAACATAATGTTTTAAGAGCTGTCAGTTTAAGTATCTTGATTCTGTTTTAATTCCAACTGTAACAATTATGTTTAAAAGCAAAGTTTATGCTATGAAGAGGTTGAAGGTCACAAGGAATGTACTTTTTCTCAGAATTCGGACTTTTTTTCTCAAAAAACTGACTTTTTTCTCTAAAGTCAGAACTCTGACTTTAGTCATTCTGTCTTTATATATATATATATATATATATATATATATATATATATATATATATATATACA
>CAEGAE010052623.1:0-11356 GCA_903067095.1 Girardinus metallicus | reverse complement strand
TGGAGGCAGTGTCTGACTTGTTTTACAAGTCAGTCACTGCCTCCATGCATTGCTATGGGCAGGCCCCAATAAATAAATAAAGAGACGTTCTATTGGGTGTAGAATAATAGGTGCCTGCCATGCAATGCATGGAGGCAGTGTCTGACTTGTTTTACAAGTCAGTCACTGCCTCCATGCATTGCTATGGGCAGGCCCCAAATACAGTATTTCTTTTAAATCCGAGTTACAGTAATAGTAACCTGAGATAATAACCGTTAGTAACCTTTTCCGAAATCTCGCGATAGTTGAAAGCGGAGTCTTTCGTACTAGTGAGACGCTTTTCTGTTGAGCAGCAACGACAGTTTAGGACGGCGGGAGGGGAGGGAGCAGTTTGTTTTGACAATAAACCGGTAAACAAAAGCTACCACTACTTCTTTCTTCAGAAAAGTGGCGTTTTTGCGTCTTTGGCGGACAGGTACTCGTTGAATTAAATGTTGTACGATTTCCAGCGTTTGCGTAAGGAGCTCCAGCCGGCGAATCGCATCAATTCGCCCGGAGGGTCATCGTCAGCGGCGACACCCTCTGCTCCGTCAACCGTTTAGAAAATGACCGGAGAGAAGCTCCGCTCCCTGCGTAAGGACCAGAGGCCGAGCAAGGACGAGGATCTGCTGGAACCGGACGAGGAAGCTGCCACCGGGACCTTCGCCGTCCCCAAGGCAAATAACAAGAGCAGGGCGAGTAAAATATTCAGCAACCACAAGTTAATCAAGTCACCGTCCACACAGTCGCAGAATAATGGTAACACCAATAACACCCTGGCAACATCGGATGTTATTGATGACAACAACAAAAACCCGATCATCAAACCGGGGCTGGACTTTCCGGTGCACGAATGTGTCTTTAAAGGAGATGTCCGACGGCTGTCTTCGCTCATCCGGACACAGAATATTGCCCAGAAGGACGTCCATGGTGAGCGTACTTACTGCTTCAATTGTTAGATTCATAAAAACACCCGAAGCAAACATTTTCTGGGTTTATTTTTGCTAATGTGCCATCAGTTTTCACCAGCAGTAAAAGTAGGCGAGGCTTCTACCACGCAAAGGCCTGAGTAACTCCTGACAGATCACTACTTTTAATCCAGTTCTTTGGCATAAACCTAAAAACGCACCAATTAGTCAGACAGAGATTGGAATCAGGCGATTTTGTTTTTTCAATGTTAAACAAACTCTGAAAAATCTGCTGGATTCCCCAATACAACTAACAATTGCAGAAACCACCCACCTACAGTATGTGCACTGATGCACTCTAGTTTAAACAGCATACATTATCATTATTACAACATTCTTTTTTAAGCAATTTGCATTTCTGAAATCAAAAGTTATGTAGTAAAGCAATAAAGAAAAAATGGTGAGAACACAGCTGAAGGTTGCTGAAGAGTGAAAGAAGCCACATCTGGACTGGAATTGAAGAAGCAAAAATTCAGGCAACATTCCTGTAGAAACCATAATTTCTGCTCTCTTTCTGAATTCAGTGTTCATAATATACATGGATGTCGGCGCTCTCATCTTGCTCAACAGTAGTTTCACTAAAATGGCCTAAAGTGTAAAAGTATATCAGCGGTTTTTGGAAGCAGCAGGAATTCTCAACATCGGTACATGTTTTGTTCAACTGCGGGTGTAAATGCATTGGATTAGCATAACTGTTAAAACGTCAACATTGTTGGCCACTCCAGTTAAGCACAGTTTTCCCTGAAAAGTTAGTTCATGCTAATGCTACTCTTGTGGTGGTTGGAAGAAAAATTAAAATCAGTCAGCAGCTGTAGTCCAACACCCACACACAGAGAAAAGATAAGTTGGAGCTGTAGGTCATTGTCATAGTCAACCATGCAGGGAGGGATTCATTTACTGGCTCGATCCACAGACATCAGCAGATATTTTGTTCTAGTTGAGAACCCATTAGAAAATAAAAGCAGCAATCAAATGGACCATTTTCTCAACTGAGAAACTTTATTCTCACAAACATGCTCACCAATGATCTATTTTATCATCGACTCCCTAACCCATCTGTTGTAGCCTTTACAGTAATCTATTTGATATTTTTCATTAAAATGTCTTTTTTTTTTAAAACTTTGAGTTCTTTGTTAGATGTTTCTATAGTGGTTTGTTTTCACAGCTGCGTTAATTTGTAGTCTTTTTAATCGTGTTGCAATTTGATTTAATTTAGTCTTTGCAAAGACTAAATTGCAAAGGCTTTTATCTGATTATTATAAACAGAAATAGTTTCTACCTCATCATCCATGTGTAATAAAATAACCAGTTTTTGGTAGGAGTGACTTTCAAATGCTCTCAAAAATGTGTTTTAAAATTAGGTTTGCTTTGAAAGCAATGATAAGCCTTGTTATAATTTATTTCTTATAATTTTAAGATTTTTTTTCTACCTCTAAAACATGATACTACCTCTTTACTAAAATAAAAAAAAAATAGGGAAATATGTTTAAAATATGTTTTTATGATCTTGTAATTCCTTTATTTCTGTTGGGTTCAAAGCGAGCACCTCTGTCAAAGATCCTTTAGTACATTCTTTGTTATGTTATGTTATATGTAGTGTTTTTGGAAAAAATGCAAATCATGGAAATTGGTTCAGGTAAGTCAGGCCTGAAGAAAACTGCATATCAAAGCTGGATCAGCGCATCTTTCACATAAACTAGTTCCTTCTTGTTGTCACAAAAGAAGTTGTGCAAGAGGCTTTCCATTCCAGGCAGCAGCATATTGTATCACCCCTGAGCAGAGAAATTAACAATTTTTCAGCAATACTTATAGAACCCTGATTGTAATTCATTTAATATCTGAGCAGATATTCCGTTTCCACATAAAACCCCTTCTGCCCCAAACTGGCCTGACAGCAGGACAAGATTGTCTTGTTCTGGCTCACATACCAACACAGAATTTGGCCCCTACTTGTACCAAATGTCAACATAGGAATGTGCTCTCACATTGCCTAATTCAACAGGGTGTCAGACAGAAAGGCGTTGTTGTGGAACCTGAACCTGTACTTGTCAAAAACTTTTCCTTAGGTCGGTCTGGTTTGACTACTTTTCGAATGCTTATTTCCACAGTAGTTCAGCTTCTGACAGATAACAGAAAAACCCCCAATAAATTTCAGTTATGTAATGCCAAATTTAAATACAAGAATCAAACAAAAAAACATTTATTTACCTACACAAAGAGCACTTACTGACTGTAGAAGACAGTTAGAAAATTATTCTTGAAGTTTAAATCGCTGTCTGTTGTAACTAATCACTGGCATTTTGTCCTTTCCTACCTCCATTTTATACCTGAAAAGGAGCTCTTTCATAATCATTTACTAATTTACTTGTTGGAAATATTTTTATGAACGATTGAATTAAAGCTCAAATTTTCCTAGGTATAATTTAGTTTTATTGTAAATGGCCCTCTGATATTTTGTATAATCCTTTATTCGCATTTATTTTGGCCGGTTTCTGCTTTGATGAGCCAGCTTATGAAATATGACTGACTATGATCCCTGAATACACCAAAATAATGTTAGCTGTGCTTGAAGATATTGTTGGCTTGAGATGTAAAATGACATGTAGTTACAGCAAACTATATAAGTACAATATAGAAAATTATTTTAAAATGTTTGTGTTAAAAGTGGGAATGGAACAGACAGATTTGCTGGGGGTAGTATCCCTATTTCAGCCAGCTGAGCAGCAGTGGGAAGCAATGTGTGGGGGAGGGGCATCACAATGCTACTCTGCACTTTCATTGGCATCTCAGTAAAAGGAGTTCAACCGTATGAATAGTATGAAAATAACTTTTAGAACCTCAGTAGCTTGATGCTGATAAGTAGCAAGTGCATGATGTTGCTTATAGAGATTCATTACACTAACAGCTAAATTCATTGTGTCCACTTTACATTTTCTAGAATGGATCCTTTTAAAAAGTTAGAATTGATTTGGAAGTGTATCCTATATTAATGTGACCGACCTTAAAATCTCTAAAAACCCCATCAGCAAGATCACACCCAGGTGCTATAAGAAACAATTTTATGGCTGCCAGTAAAATGGGAGATAAGTATCTAGTGGGCATAGAACACCCCTTCCTACGTAAAATACTCACACCTCTAATCATTTACCACAGCATCATGTCAGAGTTGTAGCTTGTATTTTACAGCATATCAGGGCTTACATCTTTTGAAGGCACTCCCTACAGTAAATGCCTGTTCTCATCATGTTTTCTGCAGTAGAATCCTTTAAGGAGCTGACTGGGCAGTTTGGCTTCCTCTGAGGGACATTTTATATCTTGGGAAGAAACATGCCTTTTTTCCACACACCTGTAAAAAGTTATTTTTTGGGATCATATATACATTGTTGCTCTTACCATGAAGTTATTATATTTAGCTAACTAGCCATGTTACCACCAGATAAATTGAGATTATTTTGTGGTGCAGTTGGTTGTTAGCTGCTGAAAAAAGGCTGTCACGGTGAGAGAACTCATAATAGGCATTTATCATTATCAGATAATTTTGAACTCTGTGTGTTTTGCTTTCCAGTATAAATGTACAAATTATCCAAACTGACAGATAAAGTTTTTGTCTTTGCTTTTTCCTGTTTCTATTAGTCACTATAGAAATTATGTTTTTTTCTGTCATCTACAGGAAACACACCATTACACCTCGCTGTCATGATGGGACACAAAGGTGAGCAGTGTTTGAAGCTGTCTCTGCCATGTGGTGTATTTCTGTTTCTGACTGGCTGTCTGCTTCTGTTTTGTGAATGAAGATGTCTGTAAGCACAAATGACATCTGTTTGTGTTTTTCTTTGTTTCTTTGTTGTGTGTTTCAGTTTACATTTCTGCCTCTGTGACATTTGTGACAGATCACCACACAAATCCCAGCAGGCAAGATGCTTATACATGAGTGAAAGGGTGTTGGTGGTGTTTTATTTGTTTTCTTCTGGTTAAGAATCAAAGCTTAACTTTTATCATTAGGATTTTCTATTATGAGTTTATGGAAGATAAAAATTCTGATACTGGAAATATTCACCTCATTAATTTAACTCGTGATGTGTGGAATAGGCTTTTGACTATCCGACCAACATACTTACCTGTAAATAAATACTTATTAAGCGGATATTAAATATATGAAACTACTGCTGCAAAAACCAACAATAAGACTCACAGCAACACCTCCAAAAACAAAGACAAGATAGTCTCATACTTTAGGTGATATTCTACTGTTAGCCTGATAACTAATAGTTTAAACCTGGGAAATTATGCTTCAACATTAAATAATTATTCCTTGATAACATTCGCCATATCTCATAAGCGTACATAAGCCACAACCTGTTATGTTTCATTGGTATGGGTTGGAATAAGAAAGAAAAGGTATTTCTAAAGAAAAAAGTGTTTGTGTATTTGAGATTATCTAACTGTATTTTTGAGTTCTATATTGAGCATATTGTGATATCAAACCCTTGCTACTGTCTTTTAAGCGATATTGTTTTAGCTGAATTGAACGGGACCGAAGGCATGTGTATACAGAACTGAAGCATCTTATGTGTGTTACAATGCTTCCAATTGGGAAAATAATGAATGAAATATTGACTTCTGTTTTATGCTGCTGGAAATTGGTACACACATCAAACACGTAGTTGCATGTACTGCAAAGTTCTATTCATTCAGTGTCAGTTATTGAAGCACTGGTTTCAATTGATTTCACATTCACAAAGGTCAATTCCTGTCACTGGCATCAGAGCCCCGCTGCTACTCTTTTGGTAACTCCGCCAGCCAAGGGACAGTGTTGTGTCGGATAGGAAGCCATGGCATTGACTGCGCTAATGAGGTTGCTTGTTTTCTTCCCTGTCCTCCAGGGAGGCTCAGGCGAGCCAGGCTTAAGGCTACAGCATGTCTGGGCGTGGCTGCCTTTTATGGATGGAGAGGACAAGGCCCTCTTTGTGTGTAGTATTGCATGTGCAGATGTTTATTATTTATCATTCCAGCAGTGACAGTTATGCATATGAGTGGCTTGAAAAACTGGAACAGTTACACTGGCTTACTGGCGTAAGCTGGTATGCAAAAGTGTCCGAGAGGCCAGAATTTCAATAGACAATGCTGAGCATAATGCCGGACAGATGGGTGATGTTGTTTGAGGTGTAAAACAGGTTTCGCATAAAACTTGCCACCTGCTGTTTTATTTTACTGCTTGACTCCGTCACAGATTGTGCATAATGGGGCAATTTAATTATCAATTAACATGTTGTTTTGTTCTTATTCATTTATCTTAAATACTGTTGTTTTATTGTGTGTCATTACACACCAAAGACAACACAAAGTGCTTAATTAAAGATAAAAACAGGTGAATTCAAACAGTACTTGAAAGGGGAGCTGCACCTGCCACATCTCTTGATCCCAAGCAGCAGACACATTATGGCAGCAATGTTTCTCTAACAGCTTGTGTCCAGTCTCCATGGTAGTCAACTGCTCTTCTGTTCATATCATTCAAAGTACATTTAGATGCAGCCTTGTTGTTGGTTAGTGAGTTACTGCTCTTTAAAAGGATAACATATTAATAGGCAGATATCATAGGTAATTGTATAATAAGTATGTAGAGTGTTGACGTCAACATAGTTGTTCCAGAACAGCCCAGTGGTTATAAAAGTTAAAGCAGTATACTTATTTCATCCATAAATGGGAAGTGGTTGAAGGTATTGCATATAGCAGAAATGTATTACCAAAAAAAAAAGTCTTTGTCCATCTTTCATGATGACCTACAATATCACCACTCCATCTACATAGCCAGACGGAGTGCTTAAAGTGCCTAATCCCAGACCAGAAGGTCATATGGCCTGGCTGCTCTTCCCATGGTTATGCATATCTGCTAAATGCTCTTGTTGTTATTACACAACCACTGGATTTAGCAGAGTGATGTAGAGGTCAAAGGGCTCTGGGGACCTAAGGCTTACATCAGAAAGGGAGCGTACATCTGTGCATTTGTTCGCCTGCATTTTCTCAACGTCAGCTTCAGTTATCAGATGTTTCAGCCCCGGGCTCTGTCACAGGTCGACCAGTGCGTTAGTTTGAACAGAAACTTAACATTTAGTGTTAAGTTTCATGGTGTGGGGCTGTTTGTGAAGCATTCTGCCATCTTTGTATTTAATAAAAGCCTGGGATTTGACTGTAATGAAACTGGAAGTAAAAAACTCGAGGACAGTGTTGGAAAAATGTGTCAAGAGAAGCAGAAAAGGGAGACGTTTTAACATGGTTGTCTTTGTTTTAATTGTCTCTTCTCTGTCTCCTTTTTGAAGAGCCAATAATTGCTTTAAAGGAATGCAGCCATAGTACTTTTGTTGCTGTCACTATATACAACCATGCATGTTTTTGTTGTGTTTTCATGTTTATTCAGGGAACGTTTCAAGTGTGTCACTCTCACTTATTAAGAATACATGGGACGCTGGCTGCTTTCTCATCTATTAAACATGGTGAGGATGTAGGTGGTTGATGTGTGATTGTGAGAACATGTTACACTCAAAAGCCAGAGGTTATGGCATTTTTTCATACTGAAGTTTAATGAAGGATATGTCTGAACAGGAGCGCAAAAACTTGAAGTAGTTCGCATTGACTCAGAATCAGCAAAAATTTTTCATTGCCACCTCATGTGAGACCAACATATCCACTCAGCAGCAGTTAGGGCTGGGTTTGCATTTGTTTGCTGCAGTGCTCACAGGACTGTAACTGCTCAGCCCATGGCTGAGACAGAGCTGTACAGATGCCAGCATTATAATAAATGATGTCACAACAACACTGACAGCTGAGCTGGAACAACAGACTTCATTTTTGGCTGGCTGTAGTTTGCTGACAAGTTGCCCAGAGAGTGGAACGATTTCTGTGTTGCTCTCAGAGTTGATCTTTGAATTAAAGAAAAGTGACTGTCTGGCCAGTTATCTGTTGTTGTACTATAATTACAACTCTACACAGTACTAGTGTGTTCCTGTGACTTAACTATTTTATTCACTTGGATCTGGACTTTTAGTGATAATTAAAGGAGTGTTTTGTGTCTTTTGTAACTGTAGGTCCCATATGGCTCGGTTTATTAAAAGATCAGCTGTTATCTCAGTCCTACATAATCTGCCTTTACAATCAGCGTTATTCTCAAAATGCTCAATAGATTCTGTAGTTAAATCAGACATGGTGGCGGTAGCTGATATCACCCATATTAGAGTACACTGGACCTGGTCCGATATGTTTACAATAACAGTAAAAACAGATGCTGCAGATACACGTTTCCCACAAGAAGAATAAACCTGTCTGTCACTTGTTAAATTCAATGGATGACGAATCTGAACAGAAAACTCTTTGACCTGCAGGTAACCGTAGCAACATCAAGCATTCTGAGAATATGTTTTTCAAAAAATTGATTTCTTGAATCTATTTCAAGAAATAGACTCCTTGATTGTTGTGCAGTGCTTTACAGCATTTTGTCACATTTTACAACAGAGAAATGCATAACTAGAGGAAGGAAAAATCTTCAGATTTTTCAACAGTTTCTTCAATTATGGAATCTGAAAAGTGTGGTATGCATTTGTATTCATGCCTTTTCTGTTTGATAGCCCTGAATAAGATCAAAAGCAACCAGTTGTGGCTAGAATTCTTTTAATTAGTAAAAACTAGTCAACCTATGCGTGATATGAGTACACCTTTTCTGGGAAGGTCACTGAGATTTGGTAGAGAACATTACAACCCAAAAAATATGAAAACCAAACAGCACAGCAGACAAGTCGTCAAAACATTTTGTAGAAGTTTAAAGTAAAGTTAAATTGCAAAATATTACCTCCAATTCATCTGACAGAGGACTGGAAATAAAATAAAATTCACAGTGTAGATGCCGTTCTGCTTTGGGTTCATAACAAGCATAAATGCCACCTACTCCCTGCTGAAAAAAATAAAAATAATTATTACTATCTTAAAATAAAGTGTCTCTAAATTTATTTCGGGGCAATGGAGCCTGCATGCAAAATATGTAAATGTTAGCATTTATTATAGACCAAAGGAAGAACATATTTGCGACAAGTAAGTTACATACAAATGAGATATCGATACATTTGCCATATATTGTACAGCTTTTCTGCAAACCTACTACGACATGGCTTTCCTCCTAAAGTGATACACATGGCAAGACTCATGGTAATTCTGGAGGAGCTACAGAGATCCACATCTTTGGGGAATGAATACAAGGAAATCATTCACATCAAAGCCTGTGTTATGCTAGCTCAGCCAAAGTCCAGACCCAAACCTAAGCTGTGATGAGAGTTAAAAATATTTGGCAACACATTCTCCCCATCCAATCTTAATGAGCTTGCAAAGAGGAATATGAATAAATTTCAGTCTTGATAATGTGCAAATGTAAAATTTGAAAGAATTGTTTGTCTTCCATCAAATAAACATTTGTAAGACAATGAGAAGTCACAAATGTACTAGTCAAAAATGTCTATGTGAAAACGTGTCTTTGGGTTTGTGTAAGACAAATCGTTCCTCTCTGTCTGGGTAGCTTGTCAGTGATGTTTGGTAGATATGCTTTCAGTGTTTATGATTGTTTACCTGACTGTCCTTTTCACAGAGTGTGCCCATTTGTTACTGGCTCACAATGCACCAGTGAAGGTGAAGAATGCTCAGGGATGGAGCCCCCTTGCAGAGGCCATTAGCTACGGAGATCGACAAATGAGTAAGTATCTGAAACAAACAAGAACTGTGAAGCCCTGCTACAGGTACATTGTGGTTGCATAATGTCAAACAGCCCACTTACAGTCATAACTGTGGGTTCAGTCAGATTTTTTTTTTCCTGTGTGAAAACCTCAATGGAACAGAGAAAAGTCTTGATACATATCAGCAAAGACCCTACACATTCCTCCAAACTGCTGCCTCCAAGCAAGGCCATGATGGCGGCCCGCTTCTTTTGTTCATCAGAAAGAGGGTACATTCCTCAAAGTTCTCAGAGCCTCTGTTTTAATGAAAAGGATATTCACTAGACATTTCTCTCACTCATCATACACTGATTGTGCTCAAGCTCTTAACTATTGAATTCCAACACATTTCAGAGTGGTAAAAACTTTAGTCTGAAATGCTCTAAGTATTTAGTTGTTACATGTAAGCATAGCCTTATTACACAACAAAACTAACTCCTCAAAGATGTCACTTTAGTCAGAGTTGTGATAAATTTTGGTGAGGAAGGGATAGAATGAAGGGGGGGAAGTCCTGGCTTTGCACTGATGTTGCACAACAAACTTCTGTTAGTAGGATTTAGATTTTAATTTTGCTGCCTGATATATAGTGTTTCAGTGGGTTTTCTCTGTCATGTAATAGGTCAGCTGAAAAAAAGCCCTGCACTAACGAGCTAAGGGGGCATATTGTTGTCTGTCTATCAGTTGCAGAAGAAGTCTGACATAATATGGTTGAATGTATTCTACTTTAATACTTGTATAATGGTACAAGAACAGTTGCCTTATTAAATAGCCTACTGAAGTTGCAGCTATAGCTAAACGTACCATCCACATACCTAAGTGCAGTATTGGCAAAAGCAATTCTATTTCTGCCCTTTAAAAAATAAGGAAGTCACAGTACATCAAAAAGATATTAGGGGATTATTTGAGATATTTAACCATTTATTTTACAATGACATGCTCATTTAAAGTTTACTGGAAGCTAATAATTTTACAACTACAGCATCTTGCAGCCTCTAAAGTCCATATTTTCTCTACAACACAAATATAAAGGCAAAAAAAATAAATAAATAAACAAATGAAATGAACACATTTGAACAAAGTATGTCAAGACATACTTTGTTATGGTCTTATCTGGATGCTGACAATACTTATTCCTACCAAATAAGGGTAAGGTATTTGAAATTGACAAAACATACTTTTCTTGTGCAGCATGATGTTATATGATAAAAAAAAAAAAGATAAAAAAATTTTTTTTTTTTTTTAGTTCTGCCAAGTTCTGTGGGAACATCAAATAATAGTGTGAATTAGGGCTGTTGTAAACGAATATTTTAGTAATCGAGTAATTCATCGATTATTCTTATGATTAATCGGGTAATTGGATAAAAAAAAAAAATAAAACATTGGTAAATCTAACATAACAGCAGTGTTACTATCGCATATCAATATCAGTCCAATTTTTCACATTTGAGCTTCTCTAACAATTACTTTTCTGTAGTTTAGAAAATTAACTTGTAACAATAATGTCTCACTTTCAAAGAAAAGTTATACAAAAATCTGAAATTATATTCAATGTAATAATAAAGAGGCAGGCTCACAAATAGCCTATCTATTTGTGAGCAGGCTATTATAAAAAATGTCTAT